>JBBUKS010006449.1:0-32867 GCA_038050645.1 Hedychium gardnerianum | reverse complement strand
TTAATTTAAGTTATTGATAGATCAATTTTCTTTAAAGAATTATTTTTTCTAGCAATATTAAGTTGTTCAATAATTGATATTTATATAAAATTAATATACATTTTTTTTTAAATTATACACAATAATTTTTTTTATCTAATAATTATTATATATAAATAAAAAAATACCGAAATTGTATTGGCACGACACGATACGATACCGAAATCGTATCGTTCCGATCTGACACCGAAACTTCGGCACGGGTCGAGATTTTAAACCTTGGTTGTGCTTACATCCCATGAGGAACAGTTCTGCTTACATCCCATGAGGAATGGCTGTTGACCAGTTGTCCTCATAGCTATTTCAGTGTTGAGTTGTTAGCAAAATCATGCTTCCCTTCTTCATGGTCAATGTTATGTCGTGAGCAAAGTCATGCCCCTGAGGAATTAGAGAGTTAACTTACTTGACAATATCCTTGGTAGGATCAATGGTATCTAAGTATAGTAGTCATGCAACAATTATATTTGCTATGTCATCGTCCATTGCTCCACCTCACCTAATAATTCTATACATAAAGAGTTGGATGATGATGCTTCAGAAACACTCTATCATCGTAGGTGGCGGATCCTATGCTCAAGCTATTACCAAAAATAAGACGATGAAGGTGACCACATTATCTATCTTTGCTACATTGGGAAAGAGTTGCTTGGAAGCAGCACATACATGCCTCCAATGTATACAGAGGCTACAACCTCCACTTCCTCGTGACAACATAGGAAAGAGTTGCTTGGAAGCAGCACATACATGCCTCCAATGTATACAGAGGCTACAACCTCCCACTTCCTCGTGACAACACTTGTTGAAGGAAGACCATCAAGAAGGAATAGTCAATAGATGCAAAATTTGATCTGGAGCCACTTGCACCTAGTTGGGAGGTGGAAGATCATAGCAGGGGTATGTTACAGGTGATGATAGGTTGTTGGCTAAAGGCATGAGGGAGTAGGGGCCTAGCGGTGAAGGAATCACGACGGGAAATGGTTTTATGTAGGAATCATGCTCAACTTACAATTATGGTAGGGCTTCTGTGTGGGTGATGAAGGCCAATAGCTTCTTGTGGATCACAGATGTCACACATTACATTGATGTGCTTGCAGTGATGGCACGACGTTACATGGTCAGGAATGAGAAAGGGAGAGAGGAAAAATGTGAGAGAGATGAGGGGAGGTTGGTGACCTCCCCTAAGGGGGATACCTTCTTTTGGAAAATACTAATCCTAAACGGGTGGGGATACCTTCTTTTTGGAAAATACTAATCCTAAACGGGTGACTCCGATACCATGTTGAAATTAGAATAGTTTTGTATTATTTATGTTAACAGGATAATCATTACATGCATGCGTGTATATATATAACTTCCTATATAATGTGACCAAATTGATGTTGAATTGTAATAACTTCCAAGTCAGTAGATTTGGTTGAATTAGAAATGTTTTTTATTCTCTATTCTATAGGCATAGTGGTTTATGTTAGTTTAACCCATTGGTTGCGAATTTGTGATTCATTTGGGTGTCACATACTCACATTGGTTTCAGTTAATTAATGTTCATAAACACGTAAATCCTTATTGAGATATAGGTTGCAAAGGAATTACGAGGATGTGGAATTTCAGCAGATCACTACCATGCTGATATGGATGTAATTGCTCGTGAAAAAGTTCATCTGCGGTAAGTCTTCATTTCTCTTGGAAAATTACTGATAATCAGAATTGCAAATTTCCACCTCCCATTTGAGAAGGAAAAATGAAAAGCAAAAGAAATGAAAGACCCCAGTGTTTTCTCCTTTTCCCCTCCTCCTTGTTCCCTTGTTCTCTATTTCTTTGACACTCTGTTCTAATAGTCTGCTTCAAAATTTCATTGGGTTTTTTTCTTTGCTGAGTGTCAAAATGGAAGCCAGGATAGGCTGTGAGAGCTCGCTCAAAATATTAAAAAGATAAATACTGATGGCAATTTCATATATAAATAGAAAATGATTAATTAGAACCTGATCAATGAATGAGCTAACTTGAAGGGATATGTTGTTTGTGTTAGCTTTCATTGACATAAATAAAAGTGAAACTATGAAAAATCATTTAGATAGAACAAGCAGAGTCAATGCATATTCTTTCATTGACTAAACAAAACAAATGTTTGTCATACAAGAAATATGATTTACTTGACAAACCAATTGGCATCAACATGGTTATAATAATAGGATATTGAAATGGCAAGTAAAGCTCAACACTTTAAATATCTTATATGAGTTTTGGCAGGGTAACTTAGATGCCACTTTATATAGTTGAAAATAGTAGTTGGAAAGGAAATATAACTAGATCAATTAGAAAGGAATAATTATACCATACATAGGACCGTAGCACAGTAATTAATTGAGGAACACTCTTGTTGGACTAAATTATATCTTCTAACACTCCCCTCAAAGAATTTGAACATAATATATGGCCAACTTGTAACACAATATAGAGAGGGAAGAGACTGCAAGATACATAAGTGTTAGAGGAAAACAAGGAGACGTGGGGAAGGGAGGCTATGCTCTACATTTAACCAGCAGCCTCTCCTTGGGGATTATAGTGGAAAAAGCATGATTAGACTCCATCTGCTTGATAACTACTTGAAAGGAAAAATATGACTGCAGTAATTAGAAAGGAGCCGTCACACAATTTATATAGGATCATTAGATAACAACTAATTGAGAAATATTATGGAACTAAAGACAATAAACATATTCTAACAATTCAAATGAATGCTAGCAAGCCATAATGGTTACATCAGTGTGTTTATGGTGTTGATTATATATATTTTGCAAAACAATTCTGAAGCTCTTTCAATGTGATATTTTATTTTAGTTTCATTTTTGCTTGGATGGTCATAGATGATCCTATCTCTACTTTTATTGGGCAGTTGGAGTACAAACAAACTGCAGGTCATTGTTGCCACTGTAGGTTGTCCTGCAATTTTAGTGTTTCTGAGGTGGTTACGTCATAGTTGTGATGACTCATTGCGAATATTGCAGGTAGCTTTTGGAATGGGTATTAATAAGCCAGATGGTATGTTTGGAATTGGCATATGGTGGTATTTTAATGCTCCTTATATTTGTTCTTATTCTTGTCAGATTCATATTAATTGCATTGTTCTTACTGTTTATATATTTTAATACTTATTTGAAATACTGGTCTGAACTCTTCAACCAAGTACTTGTGACCATATAGATGGATACTGATTAATATACTATTCAATTTTTATGTATGATTGGTTTTGTTATATTATTGAAAAATTCAAAGGGCTAAATTGCAATACTAGAAAGTTTCTGGACTTTTATGCAAAAAATGCAAAAATAATAACAGAACCATTACCTCTTTCCCATGCATGCATGGGTTTATTTTTATTTCCCTAACCCTAATTTCCTCATCCAAACCCTAAAATTTCTCTCACAACACCATTGTCTCCTCGCGATGCCGTCGTCCCTCTTCGTGCCATCGTCATCCCTCTTCACAACACTGTCGTCTTTCTTCACAACGTTGTCGTCCCTCTTCGGGACATTGTCGTCCCACCTTGCAACGTCACCGTGCTGCCTTGAGACACCGCCTCCCTTGTTGCCACTCGCTGGAAAATCTTTCAACAGAGGGAGCAACAAGTGGAGGCCCCTCAACCAGTCGAAACATTGCTACCACACTAAAGTTGTCTTGTGCCATTTTTTTTTTTTTGCTAGAGTTTCCAGTGAAGGGAGCTTCGACCGATGGCTCTGCATTGCTTTTATTAGGAGAACATTAGATTCTTTGGGATTTAAATTATACCAATTTTAGAAGAAAATTAATTGCAATATCAAAGTTACTTCTATTGCTTGATAATATCTTCTATTTATTTTGCTTGCTCTCTTTATATTCTAATCGACTATCAAATTGTTATTGTTTTATTAAAAATTACTAATTAGATTTCTAATAAACAACTTGAAAGTTAGAAGTAACATAGGGAGACTTAGAGGAGTTCCTTCAAAGAAACTCGAACTATGATGAGAAATATAAGTGAACAAATAACATAATTAACTATGGCGAACTAGTCACATAAAACTGAATATTACAAAAGCTCTGGTTTAACGCTCATAAGAAGTTATGCAATTTCTCAACTAAATTAATAAGGATATGGGCGTAACCCTTATACCATAGAACTTCAGTTCTATAATTTATAAAGTTGTGCAATTATTTATGTTAAATTAAGAATATAATAAATTTATGTAATTATAAAGCATTTATTTTGCGCTCAAAAAAGACTTTTAAGTGAGGTGCGTTCATAGGCTTAAACCAAATTGCATGAGATGTTTTATTCACTAGGTGGATTGCGGGTCGTTCATCCTCTTCTTATGTGAGGTGCATTTTGGGTAGATTGTCGGTCGTTCACTCTTATATATGATGTATCTTTCTCGTGTGAATTGCGGGTCGTTCACTTTTATCTTACATTTATATGTGATGTGTTTTTGTATCAGGTGGATTGTGAGTCGTTCACTTTTACTTATATGACGCATCATTCGATGGGTGGATTGCAGGTCGTTCACCCACTTAATAAATTTTGTTGATTCTCAAATAAAGTAAGACTACAATTTGTGTAACGTTGGAAAAGAGAAAATAAGGAGAATTGATGAAATTAATTAAGAAGTGAATGAAAGAAGAATAACGAGGAGTAATAATTTAAATGATGCCTAAGAACATGAAATAGATTATAAATTATTTTGTTGCCTTTTATGATTTTGTTTTCATGCTCTTTTTTTCTTTCTCCATTTTGCACTATGTGCTCACTTTCCCTTTTCTTTGACCTTCAGATTCGCAAACTTGAGGTAATTTTCAAGGTTTGACAACATTATGGGATGATCTTATTTAGAAATGCTTGGAGTCCATTCAGTTTATTTTCTTTTATCCATTTTTGGTACTTTAGTCAATTCATTTTGTTGTCAGCAAGAGTCTAGTTTTGTCTGCCATGTCATGAGCATAGTAGAGTTGTTATACTAAGTTGAACATTGTGTTAATATTTTGTTATATTATTAAATAAATTATTAAGTATTCATGTTTGTTATAGCCTTATGTGCCTTTAGGGGTATTACTTGTCGTTTTTGATGAAGTGATGGATATTGTTCAAGGAGGAAAGCTATCCCTTGTATAGGGATGGAAGCCTTAAGTCATGATAATATTTATTGGTATTAGAGGTATTACTTATTATTTTTGATGAAGTGATGGATATTCTTCGAGTAGGAAAGCCATCCCTTATATAGGGATGGAAGCCTTCAAGTCGTGATAATATTTATTGGTATCATAGCCGACTTTAATAAATATTGTCATGACTTGAAAGCTTCCGTCCCTATATAAGAGTCTCTCTACTCGAATAATATTCATCACTTCATCAAAAACCACAAGTAATACCTTTAAGGGTGTCCAAGGCTATAGTTGCGGCGCACTACAGAATTAATTTTCTCTAGTGGAAGACAACCCTAGAACACTAGCCGTGGAGGGATGAGCCGTTCACACTTCCAAATTTACCTTGGTAGCCGGTGGGAAATTTTCATAGGGGATTGCTCACCTCCAGGTTTAGTTGGTTCGAAAAGCTTGGATTACAAAAAAACAGGGTGTACAAGGCTATAACAAACATGAATACTTAACAATTTATTTAATAATATAGAAAAATATTAACATAATGTTCAACTCAGTATAATGACTCTACTATACTCGTAACACGATTAACAAAACTAGACTCATACTAACAACGAAATGACTACACCAAAGTACCAAAATGCATACAACAACCAGGTCTTATCTCACTAGGTGGGGTTGGCTACCAAAATGCATAAAAGAAAATAAACTGAACTCTAATAGAAACTGTCTCCAATACTATTGTTAAGCATCTTTGAGTAAGACCATCCTATAATATTGTCCAACCTCGAAGATCGCCTCAAGTTTGTGAATCTGGTCAAAGGAAAAGCAAAAGTGAGCACATAATGCAAAGTGAAGAAAGAAAAAGTGCATAAAAACAAAATCATAGAAAGGAACAAAATAATTTATATTTATATTTTCATGTTCTTGAGCATCATTTAATTATTACTCCTTTCTCGTTATTCTTCTTTCATTCACTTAATTTCATCAATTTTTCTTATTTTCTCTTTTTCAACATTATACAAATTGTAATATTATTTTATTCGAGAATCAATATAATTTATTAAGTGGGTGAACAATATTCACTCATCAAAAGATGTGTTGTATAAGGTGAACGACTCGCAACCCACCTAATATGAAAATATATCACGTATAAATGTACAATAAGGGTGAATGACCTGCAATCCACTCGAGAGAAGGATGCATCGTATATAGATATGAACGACCCACAATCCATTCCTAATGAAATGTGTCATGTGCATTCACATATATATACATATATAGGGGTGAACAATCCGAAATGCACCTCACGTAAAAATAGGGTGAATGATCCGCAATTGACCACTGATTAATGAATCTCATGCAATTTGGCCGAAGCCTATGAACACGCGAAAAGACTTAAGAGGCCTTTTTGAGCGTGGAACAAATGCTCTATAATTACAAGAATTTATTATATTCTTAATCTAGCGTAAATAATCTCACAACTTTTATAAATTATAGAATCGAAGTTTTATGGTACAAGGGTTACATCCGTTTTCTTGTTAATTTAATTGATAAATTACATAACATCCTCCGAGTGTTGAGCCGAAACTCTCTTGTAGTATTCATTTGTATGTGATTAGTTCGTCATAGTTAATTATGTTATTTATTCACTTATATTTCTCATAATGATTCGAGTTTCTTTGAAGGAACTCCCTTAAGTTTCCCTATGTTACTTCTATCTTTCAAGTTATTTATTGGAAATGTATCAGTAATTTTTAATAAAGCAATAACAATTTGATAGACAATTAGAATGTAAAAAGAGCAAGCAAAATAAATAGATGACATTATCAAGCAATAGAAATAACTATGAGATTGCAATTAATTTTCTTCTAAAATGGGTATAATTAAATCTCAAAGAATCTATCCCTAACGTTCTCCTAATAGAACATAATTTAAATCTCAAGGAATTTATTTTTCTATTAATCATGCACTAAATTAATTCTTTTAGAGATAAGCAAAAACATACACTACAATTTATTTATCTGCTTCCTATTTCATGATCAAACAATCTGTAAATGATTTTTATCATTTTTTTTATTATCGTAAGTATCTAACATCATTCATGTTGTAAATTTAGTCATGCACAAGATGGTTAAAGCAGGACGAACCTCCACCTGATTGGCAAAGGATGCAAGTTGCTCTAAACCTATGGCTGCTTGGAGAGGAGGGTGTTAGCAGCAACTAGGGGTGGTGGCGATTGTTGAGGAGTCCTTGGTCGAAGCTCCCTTCATTGAAAACTAGCAAAAAGTGGTGTGAGACGGCGATGGTATTGGGTAGTGACGTTTCAGCTAGTTGAGGAGCCTCCACTTCCCCCTCTGTTGAAAGATATTTCAACGAGAGGCAGCAAGGGCAGCAGTGTCTCGAGGCAACACGACGATGTCGCTAGGCAGCACGACGGTGTGATGAGGCAGGACGATAGCATTGTGAGGAGGGACGACAACACCACGAAGAGGGATGATAACATCACAAAGAGGGATGACGGCGTCGCGAAGAGGGATGATGACTCACGAGAGATAGCGGCATCGTGAGAGAAATTTTAGGGTTTGGATGAGGAAGGAAGTTAGGGTTAGGAAAATAAAAAGAAGTGCACACACGAGAAAGTTGTGAGGGTTTTGTTGTTTTTTTGCACAAAAGTCCAGATAGCTTCTAGAATTGCAATTTAGTCCGTTGTTTTTTTTAATAATATAACAGGTTTTCAGGATACTTGGTAGCCTATATTAGTTTACTGTTCATTATCTTTGCTGTGTCTGCCACATTCAGCAAGTTACAAAATGGGACCTGAATGTATGTCTTATGTGGACTATTAAAGTCCTTTCATCTTTCTTCTAAAAACTTAAAATCAACATGATTTCTAGAGTTAAGCAAGTTAAAACCTAGCAATCTGCTCGTGATGGAGTTCCTGTGCTGTCAATGAGTTAGAAAAAGCATCCACTTCTGACTATTATGCTTGATCTTGCAACGTGTGTTTATTGAATGTTCCTATAAACATTGATATAATTGTTTGAATTTGAGTTTGAACATTGTATTCTTAGCGAATTCATTTCTTTTTGCCATGATTAATCATCTTGTTTTTGATGATAGAGGGGAATTTGCTGACTTAACGATTTCACACCTTTGTAGGCTTAAGCATACTGATGTTGACGATATCAAACTAAAGTGACACTCATGTGTGCAATTGAGTTTCTTATCAAACAGTGTTCATAAGAAAGCTCAAATGTCAATCAAGATTTACAATAAAGATGCAAAGATAATGTTGTAGCAATGATGACAACTGAATTAATAACTGTGTGAATTATAAAGTGCTTTGATCATTCAGTATTGAATAAATATTGTAGTTTTCTAGATTATGGTGTTTTGATCTGCTTTGATCATTCACTCTTGAACCAAGTACAATCACCTTAGGATATCATTGGACCATCTAGGATAGACTGTAATAACCTATTAAGACCATCCCATAAGTTTTAGCTTACTGTCAAAGTTTGTGTCCAAATCAATCAACTGGTTTTCCCATTATAGGTTTTGCTTGTGGGATGAAAACTAATCATTACAGAAGAACAGAAAGTTGTCTGACTGGCATTTTGCCACTGCAACAACAATATCTAATATCCAACATCTATTTAGATATGCCCCAATCTTCCCTAGAGCTCTTGTTCACTACTTCACTACTTCCTAGGTTTTTGCTGAATCCATCAGAGCCTAAGCTGGCTGTTAAATTGATCTCTTCTGATTGCCTTTTGATTCCAGGCTTCAAGGACCATCTCAATCAGATGAAAGGACTGTTGGAGCAGGCCAACGAGAATTAAATTCTAAGCAGTGCTACTTTTTTCTTGTTTTTTTATTACTTTTTGTTGTTTGTTTAAAGAGAATTATTTTTGGCCTCCTCACCCTGAGAAAAATTATAATTCAATCTTATATATGTCTGTTGAATTTTTCAGTGTGCTTCCTAAGCCTTTTTACTCTTCAACCTTCTCAAATTGCTTTAGACATCACCATTATCTCTTCCCAAACGACTTCTAATTTCTTTAAAATAATTCATTCCTCATGTGTAGGTATGTTTCTACAGTTCCCTTTTGTTCTCCTTTTTCTTCTTATTACCGTATGATTTGATTATGGTATTTTTATTACATGTTCCATAGGTTACATCACCAACATAAAAACACCATAGTTGTAAATACCTCACTTCCTTATCATAAGATGATAATGTAGAATGCTAGATGAAAGGAAAAATTCTTTATGGAACAAAATCTTAATCTTCTACCTAATTAATCAGACCATTTAACTTTGATTTGTCAAATATACAATCATCTTATCATCACGTATGCACTGCATGCAATGAAGAAATCACTATTTGCACGGGAGAAGAAACAATGTTAAGGTTAAGGTATTTTGTTTCTGTTTTGCAAACTATCGGGTGGTACATATAATATTCTAAACTATGGAGGCAAAAATGCTAAAGTAGGTGAACTATGGAGATACACTAAAACTCTCTTTGTTAAATGGTTTTTGTTTAACTGTCCTACATAACGTAGTGAGTGTGGTGAGCACCTTTTGAGAACTTAGTGATCATTCTACTAGGTCTGCGACCTCATGTTTAGGCTAGAGCAATGATTACTTGTGGACTTCTTAGGTGGTGAGAGACATTGATGGAATATAGGATGTTGAGTGCACTATAGAAACACTTGGAATGAGGATTTGAGAGTGGAACTAAGTGCCTTCCTTAGGAAGAGGATACCTGAGGAGAGATGGGAAGGATCCTAGAATAGGTGAGAGCTGGTTGTCATCTCAAGTTTTTGTTCAAGTGTATTTTTGATCTTTGTATTCTACCAATTTGATTCCAGTGAAAAGGTTTGGACCAAGAATTCTAGGAAGAGATACTGCTTTGTGACTCTCCTTGTTAGATTTGCTTTCTCTTTCCTTTAACTGTGTTTATCCGTGTTCATTTTTGACATTTGCATTATAATTCTTTATTTTAAAGTCATAACATGCACTCCTTAGCATTTAGCCAAAAATATAGCAAGCATACTAGTTTAACTTAAAGGACTAAACTTGCCTACTAGGCTAGATAAAATTAGTTGACTAAGTTGTGAGATAAGCTCAATTGTGCAAAAAAGAGTTATAAAATATGATTTATTCATTCTAGTTATTCACACACAAGTCATCTCCTTTTTGTATGGGATATCGATCCTATAAAATAATCTACTATGTATTGTATTTTGTTGTTTGAATTTTGGATGATTGCAAATTATGCTACATAATGCATGGTGTCAGAAATGGTTGGAAAAACTCAGCCAATCTAGATAGGGACCACCAAACGTTGATTTGCTTCTTGTTGAGAAATACAGTATCATTGAAAAACCCAATGAGTTCAACAAACAACCAAAAAAACACTTTGGAATTGGCTGGACTCTGTTGAAATCTTGGATTCAAAAGATTTGGTGCATCTTTTCCAAATTGGCCATGATCTTGTCAATTAACAATTTAAACTTGGTAATCATTCCGGACTACAGCAGGTAGGGTCTTTATATGGATGACAGCATGTTTTTAGGTGGGTGGGGATTTAACTTCCCATCCCTGCATCGCTTCTTGTGTAGGGTGGGATAGAGTGGGGCAAGAAAGGTGAGGTATGCCAGCATAAAATACAACCTCCATTATTTTTTGTGCAGGGCAATCAGTGCAAATTGGAGCAGGACAGGAGTCCCAATCAATAGAAGTTGATGCAGGCCCCATCGAGCCAGTTCAAATTGCCATCTCTGGTTAATCCAAGTTGAAAAAGAGTAAAGCCGAATACTAGAAAATCAAAACCTAAAAATGTTTCAAACCTAGACTTCACGATATCTCTTCTGGGAGGTGTAGCAGTAGAAGGCAACTAGAGAAGCCTATTGTTTTAAGGGTTTTTACTGAAGAGAATTGTTGTTTATGATCCCACTAATTATGCCAATTTAACCGATACTTAAGTTTTTTAAAAATCTAATAATACAAATTCTGTTTGTTTGTTTTTTTCTGAAAGCAAATGGGAATTTATTTTATTAACCTGTCAAGGAAATCACTACATTGAGTTACACCTTCTGCTTATGGATTCTGATTTTAACCATGGGTAGGAGGCTGTCTTAAGTAAGCTTGTTCAATTTTTGATAAATCAAAAGTTGCTTGGTACAATCAATTTAGTCTCAGGTTTGGTATAGGGTATAGTTTTTTTGAATGATCCCAATACTTTAAAAAAATTTACACAGCTTGGTTGTAGTGGTTTATAACTTTGTAACTTTCTCAATCTTCAGTGGTCTTAAACTACACTGTTAATTCCTACAAAGTTTTTCTGGTTCATTTAGAACTTATTGCTAAATCTTTATTAGCCTTATTGTAGTGAGGTTTGTAGTTCATCATAGCCTCAGTAAATCAATGGAGACATACTATCAGGTAAGCTCACTTTTGTGTCCTTCATGGTAAGTATATCTTTTGATCAAGCATTACTCTTCCTAGGAGAGTGGTCGAGCTGGGAGAGATGGTCTTCATTCTGATTGTGTTCTATATTATCGTCCAGGCGATGTCCCTCGTCAGGTGAAACTTTTGATTTCTTGGTATACTTTACACAATTTTCTTACAACTAAATAGCTACCATGTTCTCTAGACAGAGTTCCATGGTCTTTTATGAGAATGCTGGGTTGCAGAATCTCTACGACATTGCACGATATTGTCAGGTGGAACACAACTTTATTCTATATTTCTACATAAGCTGTTCATTTTAAACCATACAGAAGGAAACTCTAATCGTTGTTGTAGAATTCTTCTGAAAGAAAAGAAAGAAATGGACTTACAAGTGTTTTACTCTAAAAAGAAATTTTAGGTTTGTAATATTGTATTTCCTGTTATAGTCTAGAAAAAATTGCCGCCGTGGAGCTTTTTTTCGGCATTTTGCGGAACCTCCAAAAGATTGCAATGGTAAAATAATAACTTCATATGCTTAATTAATACATCTTTAATAGAATATGTTACTATCTTCAAATAGCTAAACTTTATGCACCTATACTTTCCCTTGGTTTTAATTCTTCAGGAATGTGTGATAACTGTGCCCACGAAACTGAGGTTAAGGAATTGGACACGTCCAGTATGCAGAAGATCCTTTTTTATGTTTTTTTTTCTATTTCTTTGGTAGATTATTATATGGAACCTTATTAGCTTTTTCTTCTCCATGTGATCCTCAATTTGCATACTTTTTTAATACTGCTCAACAACTCTAAGCGCACATCTCTGTTTCACTTTCGCCATTATTTTTTTATCTGCAACATCATGAATTTTGATTAGTGAGTTATTTTTTGATAATAGTTCAATGGTTAAAGCTTAAGATGCCAAACAATTATGCAGTCCAAGTTGCAAAATTAATATGATAATCCAAAAAAAAAAATCTTGTGTTTTTAAGTGGTACTCTCTGCGAGTTTAAGAATGAGTTACATGCTAGCAGGCCATCGTCATCAACTTAATCTGCTTGCAGAGAGCAGACTTAAAATCATTTTAGCATTTCAATACTTTATCTATTACTTTGTTCATTTCCATCAACATAACATGCCATTTCCACTGAGGTGAACTGATAACTTCTAGTATGAACTTAATGAAATTCATTATGAATGATTTTTTATGCAAATCTGGTCCCTAAGCTTATTTTAGTTACTTGTGAGAAAACACGAGTTAGGTAAACTAGTTGCTAGAATGTTATGGTACTAAACTTGCTTAAGGTCTGAATTCTCAGCTAGAATTTACTTATGAGGTGACAAACTTTCTGTTGGAAACTTATTCAGTCTAAATAACTGCCCATAGTATAAACATTTTTGAAAGTATGCTGCCTGTAAAAGCACCTAGAGAATGTATTTCCAAGAATTCTTTTGAACATTAATGTACTCAAGTGGAAACAAGAACATTCATCAGTCATCAATATATAAAATATATGTTTCTATTAGATACCAAATGACAGATTGACATCTATGCCCAAAATACTCAATGCCCAAAATACATGATTTCTTACTTTTTTCTTTTTTACTTTAATGACCAAGTAATTACTGATGTGCTTAATTATTCCATACAGATCATGCTAAGTTGATTGTTTCATTGTTACATGAATTGCAAGAAAATGACCAGAGAGCAACAATGTTGCAACTGGTGGAGAGGTTTAAAGTGAAGATCAGGGAATTGGGTAGGCTCCCATTGTAAAGTTGTCTTATATACATTGATAATTGATGAAAATTTCATAACTAATGTTTTTACTCATAGTACAGTGGCGCTTATAGTTACATTAAAACAAGCATCTGATTTTTCACTGAAGAGCATGGATATTGTGAAACTAATATGAGCACAAAAAATAAATCAAACAGTGAATAAGGCTCTTTCCAATGAGATGTATCTGAAGAACCAATAGGTACCCTATCTTGTTTAACATGAGAATTTCCTTGTTTGTTTCACCAAGGAACCTGTATCTGCCAATTACATTGGGAAAATATTTGAAATCAATTTTTCACAGTGTGATAGTATAATACAAGCAAAAACTTTTATTGTGTAAAATTTGGATAGCACTAGTATAACTCTTAGTTACCATGACTATAGTTATGGGTATTTTGTATCGCCTGATTAAATCTATTCATAGCCGTTAAATCTATGCTTGAGTTTAACTTGCTTGAAGAGTCACAACCTATTTGGAAATATTGATCAGGAATAGATGGGATGAGTTGGGTTGGTTAAAAACTCTGACCTGACCTGACCTGACCTGACCTGACCTGGTTTGATCCAAGATATAAAAAATATCCCTATACAAAACCAAAATTGAATTTCGTGACAGATTGGGTTGTGTTTCAGAGATTTCAAATTTTTAGGGATTTTGGATTTTTTTTATATATTATTCCCTCTGTAAATTTACTTTTTCCAGGGAATTTTGGGATTTTGGATTTCTTTATTATTCCCATTGTAAATTCACAAAAGTAGAATATAAATTGTAACTCACAGCAAACTAACTTACAAAAATTCTAGCAATGAAATTGTGTTGTCAATGTGAAAGGGGAAAAGTTGGAGGTGGGGGCGAATGCAAGCAGTGAGATTGTGGAAGGCGAGAGGGATGTCAAAAGGAATGCTAAGTAGCTTCATGTTATCGACATGGAAGGAGAAGGAATGACAAAGGGGGTCAATGGTAGAGTCAGATGACAAAGGTGAATCAGTTGATCAGATAACAAAGGTGAATCAATTGATCTGGTGTGATCATGGGAGGCAGAACATGAATGTGGAGGGGAATGGGCGAAAATCATGTAACTCCTCCAAAGTAAACACTTTTAATTAACTATATTATTTAACACTATTTATAGCTTGATAATTGATAACACTATCAATTAATGGTATATAATTTAATTAATATGAAAGGGAGCTTTGGCGCAACGGTAAAATTATTGCCGGTGACTTGATGGTTATGGGTTCAAGTCGTGGAAACAACCTCTTGCAATACAAGATAAGGCTACATATAATAGACCCAACGTAGTCTAACCATTCTCCGAGACCTTGCATTGGTGGGAGTTTTATGCACCGGGTTATCCTTTTTTATATGATTTAATTAATATGGTACCATATGATATACATTAAATAATGCTAGTTTGGGTTTTTTTTGGAGTTTTATATAAGCATAAAAAAAAACCAAACATGAACTACAAATACATAATATTGAATACTTGAAACTTGACTAGGAACCCGAAAACCCTATATTTTTTGGGTTGGTTGAGTTTGATTTTTGAATCTATTATTTTTTTTACCCACTCGTGTTAGGCATTTCATCTGCAAAGATGTTTCTTTCTAATTAATAAAAGAACTTTAAAAGTTCTATGTCAAAGCTAACTTTGCGGAGTAAAATTTTTGGTAAATGACTTGGTGTTCTTTGTTTAGTCAAATTTCTAAGGTTTGACTGATTCTTTCATTAACACTCGTTATATAGTCATTCCACTGTTGGTTTTGGACAATCAGATTGTGTCACATTATTATGTGAGAGTACAATTACATGATCAGGTACTTCCAGTCCAACTCCCGATCTCAAGAAGGAAGAAATCGAGCAGATGATTGTTCAGCTTTTGTTAGATCATGTGTTGGTAAGATGATTACTTGGTATTTTTTTTCTCATTCTTCTACAATTCTTCAAGCAATAATGATAACAATAGAAACTAAACAATGACATTCACAAAGTTTCAGTAGGACATATATTTTTTTTACTTTTCCTTCCACCATGCATTTGAAGCACCTTTAATGTTTGGTTTCTTAATTTGTAAATAATGTGATTTATTTCTTAGTATAATCATATTATGTGTTGATCGTACATTGAAACTTCCAATATACTCCTTTGAATCAAAACATCTAGTGATGCATTATCAGGTGCTACATTTAAAAAGCTGGTATTTTGTCCATGCATTGGTGGGGAAGTTGACTAATTGCATCAGGTCCTACTGACTACTTGAATGCAGTATGAATTCAGATAGTAACAGGGAAATGATTGATCACATTTATTAATATCAGATATTAAAGAAAAAGTCTAGAACATAAGTCTAAATGATGAAGACATTTCCCTCCTTTGCTTCTAGTAGTACCATTTTGTCAACGAATGACTAGTATTAACCAGTGACGACTATGCCTTTTATTATACAGAAAGAAGAGTTTCAGCATACAGCGTATGCAACAAATTCCTACATCGCATTAGGATCATTGTGGAAGTTGGTTTCGCAAGGTGACATATACATCATTTTTTGTCCTTTTGTAAGTCAATTAGTTATCAAGGCTAATTTTGTACAGCTGAATGATTATTTTCAAGAACTAAGGTATTGGAGAAAAAAAGGACAGGTGCTTTAGTCCAGGCTAATTTTGTATAGCTGAATGATTATTCTCAAGAATTAAGGTATTGGAGAAAAAAAAGGACAGATGCTTTAGTCCTCTCCTGAGTCTATTGATATTAGTACAAGTAGTTGAGCATGTCTACCACCAGTAAGTTTATGTAGTCATATATGCAGATATTACGATAGAAGAAAAAAAAAATCTAGATTCTTAGTGCCATTTTCACTTTGTGTACTATTTTACTACTAAGTTCTTGAAATTAGTATTTACTAAACTATTCCCAAAGCATACTAAAAATTGTTAAAGCTTTGATTGGATGCACACTTTCCCAAAAGCTTAGTGATTGTTCCCTAATTACTTGGGGTGATTTTTGTTGATTTCCACAAAAGGGGATACAATTTGGGGGAATCCAAGCTAAAATCCCTTGATTACTTGGGGGTAAATGAGTAGAGAATGGTCCTTCGACACTTGGAAGCAATTAAATTTTTAACATTTTTTTTTCCTTTCAGGAATCTGCTCCTTTCTCTCTTATTCCTTTCTTTCCTTTCAACACAGGTAGAGAAATGTCATACCCTAGAGAAAAGGGATTTTAAACATGTTTCTCACGGACTCATGGTCAAGATGAACAAAACATGGACCATGGATCAAATTACACGGGTTGAAAATCTGCCCATGATGGTTGATAGACAAGTTACCACGATAGAATATTGACATCCTCATTTTGAGTGAAAAAGGATGAACACTTCCATTAATTTAATGGTGAATTCATCATAATCTGATAACCATAATCAAAGTAAAATTTGAAATTCAGCTAAACTGCGCCAGGAATAGGAATGGTTCAGATGCATGCACTAATGCAATGGAGAAATGAGCTATCAATCTGATGGAAATCTCATCTTAGTTATGTGATCATATTTTTTTTCTATCCTAACTAGTTGATTTTCTGATTAGAATTGGGAGATAAGACAAGATGAATACACATCATCACATGAGTGATGAGATGTTGATTAGTTCCAATTATGTTGCCGTTTGGTAATGCTCCCTGTATTGGTTGACCTTTGACGAGGTCAATTTGATAAAGTTGATGCCAGTATCTATTTGTTATAATTACTTGGATAAATGTTTAAATTTTGTAATTTTATTCTACATGAAGGGAAAACTATTAGAATTCAATTAGTAATTTGGTCTGGATCTATACGAAATCTAGCATAACTTTTCCAACTTTCATTTATAGGAAAGAAGCAAGTTATACTTGAGATTAGTACTAGACAACATGGTAATGACACGCCAAAAAGTGCTAAGCGCACCCGACTGTCTGGATTGGAACTCAAGCTTGATGAGCTGCGAAAAGAACTCTCCTCAAGTAATGCAGAAGTTTTTCCTCATGCTATTCTGTCTTCCCAACAGATCAGCACACTGGGTGCCCAGAAACCAACTTCCTTGGCACATGTAAGATCTCATGTGGCTTTATATATGATGGAAGAATTTCTCTATGTTACCATATCTTGTTTTTTTGCAGCTAGAAAAATTAATCGGCAAAGTTAAGACCAGAAAGTACGGTGAGAGAATTATTGATTTAATTCAGGAGTACCTGAAGTCAGAGCAGGCTGATGATGGTGCTGCTGGTACAGCCAAAGCCACTACACAGGAATGCAGCAAAAAACAGAAGAATAAACATGTTCTTGTTGAAAGCAGTGAAGATGATCAATGAAACAAGATGTTGCAAATAAATTAATGTAATTCCTTGTCTTATTTGCTGACTAGGAAGTATTATAGTCTTAGCTTTTTATCGATTCGGAACTCGTATAAATTCGATGCATAACTAAAGTCTTTATATAAGTTTTATGTTAGCAAAATCTTTAATACATGGTGCTATCTAAACATTCAGTGTTCCAGTTGTTAAAGATGTAACCGATACTCAAAGAATTTGATGTTATAAAAAATTACTTGTACATTTTTTTTTTAATTTAACCGCCTTTATAAAACTTGAAGAGAAATTCGAGCCAGCCATCTTCCTTAACCAAATCCCATGAATAAGGATTTGATCACTTGATCTAGGAATATCTTCAAAGATTTTGTTTGCTTCGTTATTTGATTCATTTGATATCATTCTGAAGACGAGGAGCATAGAAAAAAACCCCGACAAAGTTACAGAATTTTATTATTTATACATGTACTTTATAATTTTTCCTTTGTGGGTCTCTTTTATTAAAATACTCCAAAAGCATTTCAATGAGCAGGTAAGATATAAATAATATAAATTTGATAGCGTTTTTTGTGCTGAAATAATTATGTAATAATCAGGCTCTCTAATAAATAATTAAAAAATTTAAAATTTAAATTCAATATGATATATTATAAGAGATTTTTTTTTAAATAAAAAATAGATTTAAAAATATTAGTGGATGAGTCTTTATTAATATTTTTTATTTATTTTAGCGATTGATAATTTTTTTTTATAAAATTAAATTGATCATCTTAGATTCGATATGACCTTATTTAATTAATTATCTTTTTCATTGAAGTTCCTAAACATCGTTACTATAGCAGATCCAGGGAAGAACTAGATTAGTGTTAGAGCAATGATCTTTATTTTTTTAAAAAAAAAATTAGGGACATTGTTGGTAAAATAGATCTACGGTCATATATATTTAGAAGTGTTATACAATGTCACAATAAATTTAGATATATCGTAACCAATAACTCAAGATATAATAAAAATTTCAAAGGCATCAAACGATTCTATCTAATAGCAGCCCTGGTAGTGGTCTCTGCGAGTTACTTCCCAAGCAATAAGGTTCGAATCCTACGACCGCAACCTTTTACAACATCCATTAATTAATTAATTAATGATATTTCCATCCCCCAACCATCCGTATTTACGTTTCCTTCCCTTTTCCGCGGTGTTGGACTGCTGCCTCCTCTTTCCGAAGCCAAGCCGAAACTCAACCTTCTCCCTCTCGGCCGGCAATTCCACCGACGTTTTCCTTTTTTTCTCCGGCGACGGTTCCATCTCCTCCATTTCCCTATCTTCCGGGAAGCACGGCAGCCACGACGGCACATGCTGGGGTGGCTCCCTGCCCGCAGCTGCGAAGCTCCCCCACGTCGTTCTCTGCTCCTCCGTCCCCATCTCTTTATTTCCTGCCTCTTCCGGGAAGCACGGCAGCCACGACGGCACGTACCGGGGCGGCTCCCTGCCCGCAGCTGCAAAGCTCCTCCACGTCGTTCTCTGCTCCTCCTCCCCCCCTCGAGGGATCGGCTTCGCGAAGGGGATCTCCTCCACCGACTCCACAAACTCCTTCAACTCCTTGAGCGCGCCCGAGCGGAGCGGCTGCCCAGTAGGGTCGGATCCGCCGGGGAAGCCCTTCGCGGCGCTGAGATCCTCGATCGCCCGCACAAGGTCGAGGAGATTGGAATCGGTGCGGTGGTGGGCGGCGGCCACGGAAGCGGCGGCGCGGCCCAGAGCCTGGAGGTAGCGGGCGGCAATGTCGGAGAGGGCGCGGAGGGCGGAGGGCTCCGCGGCAGAGTAGCCCGAGGCTAGACAGATCTGCGAGATGGCAACCCTGGAGATTGCGGCGTGGAAGGAGGCGGAAGGGACGGTGGCGGGCTGTTGCTGCGGCTCCGCCTTGAACTTCCGCCGTCTGGGCGTCGTCATAAATCGCCGGTCTGAACCCAAAACGCCTCAAACCCTCGCCGAATCGGAGGTGGAAGGGTTCGTGGACGATGATTCAATCCGATTCGAATAATTAATGGGGGGCTTTGTTAGTTAAGTCTTTTTTCGGACCTGTTTTGCCGGTTCGGTTTAGTGCAGACCGAGTCGTTAGTGCAACTTATTAGGGAACGTCATATTTTAGGGTCTTTCAAAAATATCCAAATCAAGTTTTATTTTTTGAACGAAAATGACGCCTATTATAAAATCTAGGTGATAGAAGCTCATTTAATTTCTCATTTGTTTCATGGTAGAGGAGTGGGTGAGCATGCTCCTGTACTTGATCTTTTTCAATGTAAGATTTATGAATAAATTTATGAAATTCAAAAATTGAACAAAAAAAAACATTTGAATTATTATGAACGTGGTGGCAAAAGGTGAAATTTTTGCCAAGTACTTTTTTAATGTTATTAGTACGAAGGATAAAAATTTAATTACTAATTAAGATTTGATCCTCAAATTTTATGATAATAATATTTCATATACTAGTTATTAATTCATCCCGTGAGGATGAAATATTATGAATATGATGGTAAAAGGCGAAACGCTTGCCCTGAAGATTATTATAAATATGAGGTTTGAGGTTTTAATTTGAATCATTATGAACACGAGGTAAGGTTTTAATTTAAAAATAATAGTGAAAATTAAGATTTAGTTTTTCCCTTAAAATTAACAATATGAGTGGGGCTAAATAATTAATTAACAATGAGGTTTAAAGTTTGTAAGGAAGTTTTTATTATTATGGAGAGAATAATAGATTTTTATATTTTTGATGTGGCATATTGAAAACTATAAAAAAAGTTCATTTAAAACTCTAACTAGTGTCCTTCATCTCATCTCCATGATTGATAGAATGCTCATTCATAAATACGATCATGATTCAAAATTGATAATTCGATAATTTAGAATTATCGAAATCTCAACCTTTAACCTTAATCTTCAAGGTCTAATAAAAAAAATTATTTTTAAAAAATATTTTAAATTTATAAATGTGCAAAATAAAAATAAAAAACTTCATGTATTTATTAAGTTGTCTATTTATTTATTTAGTGTGTAAGGGAATTAAAATCATATATGTTGCGGGGTGAATGTAAAGCCGTGGAAGGGGAGATTTCCCTCTCTTTTCCCCATTTTAGGGTTTTCATGGAACGTGGAGGAGAAAGAGGTTGTCTTTCCCCCCTCCCAACGCCATCATCTCCTCTTCCGCCTACGTCGTGTCTCCATCCGGTGCTGCCTCCTCCGTCGGCCACGCCGCCCCCTCTTCTCCTTTGTCGCTTGCGTGCCCGACCACCGGCATCATTCCTTCGGCTATCGCAAGTAGCCTCACCGTCACTTGCTTCCCTCCAATGACTGCTCGTAGTCGCCACCGCCTCCTCTCCCTCATGTTGCCGCCCTCTCTCCCTCTCCCTCTCCCTCTTCACGCCCACCGCCGCCGCCACATCTCCTTCAAGTGGGGGGTCACTCACAGACTCGAGGGCTCGCATGCCATCGTCGCTCCTCCTTCCTCACGTGAGGGTCTCAAGGGATCGGCCCCCTTCCTCACACCGACTCACTTCTCTTCCTACAGCGCCTCGCACCGCTGAGGAGCGCCTCCTCTCCTCCCACACCGCATCACATGATCTCCCTCCCTCACGGGTTCTCTCTCTCTCTCATCCTCCCCTCTCCACCGTCTCCAGCCTCTACCGTCTCCCCCCTCTCTCCAACCGCCTGTCAAATCTCACCATCACCTTCGACTCCTTCGCCATCTCTAGCCACCACTGGCTCCTTCACCATCTCCGGCCTCCGACCCTCACTGCCATTTACTCATGTCATGCTCCGCCTCCCGGATCCCTCCGGCCTCCGAGTCATCGCTACACTATCGTGCTTCGCCTCTCGGAGCCCTCCATCCTTTGAGCCATTGTCGTACTTCCATGCTCCGCCTCTCGGACCCCTCCACCCTTTAATCCCTCCGGCCTCTGAGCCCTTGCCGTTGCATGCCCTAGTCGTGCTCCACCTCTTGGATCTCTCCAGCCTCCGAGCCACCGTCGCGCTGCCATGCTCCATCCTGGCTCCGTGCAGCCCCTGACTCCGTGCTTCCTCCGGCTTCCTGCTCAGCGCCCCTGCTCAGTGCTCTCGACTGACCCCCAGTTGGCCTCCGACTATGTCGCCTGCTTCCAGTCGGCTCCCGGCTCCGTGCCACCCAGTCCATTTCGGCTTTGTGCCGCATGCCCCTAGTTGGCTCTTGGTTTCATGTCACTTGCCCCAATCGACCTCGACTTCATGTCGCCTGCTTCATGACAGCTCCATACCGCCTACCCCTAGTTAGCCCTCGGCTCTGTACCACCTGATACAACTATATGACATCATGTATGAAGCACAACATCCTCTTTGATGCCATGAGATTAAAAGGACGCCCGTTCCTATGAACCAAGGTATGCTTTTACTATTTTTACATATGCACAGTACATATACTATTCATCGTCATTTATCTTCTCTGTCAGAGGACTAACTTGAGTATCGGAGTAGAAGGTCGGGGCAGCCCGGTCTCCATTCTAACCTCCTCCTTTTCTCTTCTATTCCTCGCAGGCTCCCCAGACGATTCAGCCCTTCAGGTAGTACTCGACAACTCACTTCTACAGCTCCGCAAGCATCTCCGGTCACCCCACCTTCCTCCTGGCTCTTCCGACGATGAGGATAGTTGCTTCTTCGGAGACTCCGTGATCCCGTCAACACAGAAGACAATCAATCCCACCTTCCTCCTGGTCATGGTGACTTTGTCAACATCAGCGACATCTCGTCGATGGCTCCTTCGTCCCAGGTCTCAGAGCAGGATCAAATTAACCTTGTATGTGGGAACATTTACTTGAACTGAGATGTGAAGATGGATGACACCGAAAAACTTCCCTCCATAACTATGACCCCGGAGGATGTCGACAGACTCGTCATCGTCATAGTGTAGGAGTAGGAAGCATCATTTTCGTTTGAACCAGGTGCTAGAAGTCCATGGGTCTTCGGTCCGACGAGATCCTTACTCTCAATTCTCTCCTTGACTCCGCGGACACTTGGGAGTCATGGGATCGAGCGAGTCTCTCCCTCAGTGGAATCGAGTATTATATTCTCTCTCCGACTCCGCAGACACTTGGAGTCGTGAATTCTCTCCCTCAACAAGATCAAGCATATTATATTCTCTCTCCGACTCTACGGACGCTTGGGAGCGACTCTCTCCCTGAGTGGATTTTCCCCCTTTCAGTCGAGGTCGAGCATACATTACCCTCCTCAGGGTCCAATTTCTCCCCTCTAGTTGGGATCGAGCATACATTACCCTCCTCAGGATCCAACCTCCCCCCTCCAGTCGGAGTCAAGCATACATTACTCTCCTCAGGGTTCAATCCCCCCCTCCAGTCGAGGTCGAGCATACATTACCCTCCTTAGGGTCCAATCGTCTTATGGTTTGTACCTATTTATTATATAAATAAAGATTCACTATTTGAGTATACATATTTTGTGTATATAATTAGATCTTAAACTCACTTATTGAATGTCCGTAATATGATTCATAGCATGAGAGAACTTGTGATTTTATCACAACTAGTGAGCATTTTTACATGTGTAATTATAAATGTATTAAAATCTTCCTTAGTCGACGAATTGATGTGTTCAGACATTATTAATTCTGTGAGACTAGCACGAGTTATACTCTTTGGTCTAACCAAGCAGTTGTTCCTCATTAGCTAGAGACATTGGGATGTTGAGAGTTAAATGTGGATGCTAGTTATGATAACTAGTTAATCGGAGTGACCGACTGTAAGACTTCATATGGTTCTATATATATATATATGTCAATGAAGCTCTTACTGCAGCTCAAGTGCAAGTTCCTTTCGACTTGAGGTATTCAAGTCACCTTGGTTATAGAGACTCATATTTTGACATCCTAAGCAAGTATCTCCTTGAAAGTATAGCCCCGGGATGCTTGGGTATAAGTTAAAGTGTCCGAAGATATTTGGATAACCCACAGAGGATTCACCGCTCTTTGTGAGGAGATATATACTCTATGGCCGCTTTTCAGAATTATTACTCAAAGTCTTTGGCCAAAGCATCACGTGTTAAGAGAATTATACTCTTGGATACATGTACGAGTAATTTGAATTTACAGGACGAGTAAGTATTACTTGGGTTAGGTGTGACGTAGTCAGCCTAGTAGGGAAAGACACTTAGATCATGTCCTGAACCAAGTGAGTATAAGACGAGTGAAAGAAACAAGCACGACTCACTGTAGCTGCTGAAAGGTTTCAAAAGATGTTCTGGGATCCGCTGATTTTTCCATTAATTGGGGATCATGATATACTACTAGGTGTTACTCATGATCAATTCATGATTAATAGTTAATTATAAACAACCAAGATAAATTTGAAACCTATTGGGTCACACGCACTACGAATTTATCCAAAAGATTTAAAATGAATTTGAGAATTGAATTCTCAGATCGAGAGAGACTAAGTTTGTTTGGACCAGACGAAGGGCAAATATGAAAATTAGATTGGTGCAACGAAAGCGCGAATGAGTCACATCATTTGAAGACAACTTAGACCCTCTTTGATTTAATTATAAACCAAATTAATTTGGTTTTAATTAAAAGAGGTTTGATTATTGAACCAAGTGGTTTGGTATTAAACCAAGTGGTTTGGTCTTGAACCAAACTTAAGGCTAGTGGTATTATGGATTGCGTGTTAATGGATATTGGTTTAGGACTTGCTCGTCAAACCCGTTAAGGGATCTATATATTGATATAGAAGAGAAAAAATAATTAATTTTTGTGATTAGGTTTTGGAAACTTAATTCTCTCCTCTCCTCCTTCTCTTGTGTCGTCGACCACCACCCACCAAGGAGAGGTATTCTCCTTGGTCCGCCAGCCCTAGCCCCTCTAGCCACCACCAACTTCCAGCCATCAGCCCTCCCACCGACCAGGAGGTCCCTGGAGGTGTTCCCTCTGGCCAGTCACCGTCGTTCCAAGCAAGAAGAACTGGCGAACAGATTATGTCCGCTGGCGCCATTGCTCCTTCTCGTCCTCCTTTTGCTTCATTTTCGGTGATCAAACATTGCTACCAGATACCCGACATCTAGGGGTACCTCTTACCTCTTTGTCAGCAAAGTTTGGACGCAAGACACCAAACTCCGTCTTCGCATGCAAGGCTAGTACCTTTCGCGAGGACGAAACTCATAACTTTAGAAGTCATCTTGAAGATCACTTAGCATGGATACGAATAGAGGCGAAGTTTCGAGAGCATCACTTGGTTGATGTCATTTCCTCTTCGTGTTATCCGTCAAGTATACCTAGTATAAATTTATTTTCCGTAAAAAAATTTATATTACGATCATATCTGCATGAGATGCATCTTATATGCGTGTGGTGTGTGTGATATAATAAATTAGTTTATTATATTATTTTTATTTTTCGTTGCGTATGTTTACGAAACGTGTTTTAGCATGCATCCACGTTGAGCTCTCCAACACAATCTCCCCCCTCACAGTTGAGGTCGAGCACATATCGATGTTGGTGCTGGAAGCACCAGTTAATCGAACCTATATTTTGATATTAGAAAAGGTTCAAAGTTAATGCTTATTGTGATCTAACAAGCTTGACTAAGTGTACAGAAAAGTTCTAGTTGAGGCTAGGCAAAGAAGTTCGGTCAAGGTGACTGGGCAGAAGTCCTGGTCAACTGGACTAGGTAGAAGTCTTGGAGGATCGAGGACGTTGAGTAGAAGTCCTAGGGGTCGAGGACACTAGGCGGGAATCCTTGGGGGTCGAAGACACCAGACAGAAGTCTAGACGGAACGACCATCAGACGTCTAGAGGGAAGTCCCGGAGGTCAAGATCAGATGCTGAGAAAAAATCCAAATAGGTCTGGAGGACAGATGTTTGGCAACAGGGATATTTTCCTGAGAGGAGTAGGTGAGGACGGGTTCCCCGTTGAGGGAATAGTAGACGTCGGTCCGACCTAGGGTTTCACTAGAAATTCGAAAGTCAGGACCGGACAGTCTGAGACTGTCAAATAATTTTATTTAAAATTATTCGATGTTTCTGTGTTAACTCTGTAATGCAGAAAACTTAAAGCCTGGAAAAGCTGATCCAAGCGCCCTAAGTCAATTCAGGTGTCTCAAAGAGATTGAGTCATTTTAATCACCTCGACAATGGCAGGATAAGGTGGCAGCCTCAGATTGACCAACACACGTAAACATCTAGGTACCTCAAAGAAATTAAGGCGCTTTGATCAAGATAAGAGTTGTCGGATAGAGCTTCGCTCAGAGGTCGCCACGTCAGCTCAATCCATGTGCCTCAAAGGGATTGAAGTACCTGGATCAGCCTATATAGGCAGTCTTCGATTAGAAGCTTAGACAATAATTCTAAACGCTCAAACGACTTCTGCGCTGCTCCAAATTTTTGCTACAACGTCAAAACACTGCTCCGACAACAAAGCTCACCTCCAAGATCTAAGTCTATCATCGATAAATTTATTTTAACAGTATTCGTCTTTTTGCACTTAGTTTTAAAGGGAGAACGATAAACATGTTATCTTCCCTTATCTTTGTAAAAATGTGAGTCTCTGTCTCCAAATTTCTATTCGGAGAAGAAGGCTTTTTAGTGGATTGCCCAATGAAAGCACTCAACGGGTGGGGGTCTTGGACTAGTAGTCGTCGGGTTGTGAACTAAGTAAAAATAAAGTATTAACTTGTGTTTGTTTTTCGATTTATATTTTCGTTTCATACTCAGGTTTTCGAAAAACATGAAAAAACTGTTAGGACCGAAGGAATTTAGATATCTCTACAATGATATGATATTATCCACTTTAGGCCTAAGCCCTCATGGTTTTATTTTGGGGTTTTACTCAAAATGTCTCATACCAATGGAGATATCTTTCCCTTATAAGCCCATGATCTTTCTCATATGTTTTTAATGTGGGACTTTGTTTGCAACCTTACAACCCAACAATCACCCTCAAACGAAAGACCATAGGACCCCCTCAAGCGGAAAACCTATCCGTTTGACGTTCGATCCTCGACCCATTAGCTTCTTGCCCCTCGGTCCACCCGACTAACTAGGTCTTCCTGCCCCTCGGTCCACTCGACCTACTAGGACTTCCTTGCCCCTCGGTCTAACTGACTTACTAGATCTTCCTTGCCTAGTCGCAACTAGGGTTTTTCTGCCTGGTTGTCCACCAAGACTTCATGCCTGATGTCTGGTCCTCTTGATCCTGATATGGGAGCCCCCACTTCCTTTATTCGAGGTCAATATTATACTCACATGACTCAATTAAACAATAACTTTTGTGCACAGTCGGCGGTTAGACCTTCTGACAATCTGGGCTCTGATACCAATTGTTAGGACTGAAAGAATTTAGATATCTCCACAATTGTATAATATTATCTACTTTGGGCCTAAGCCCTCATGGTTTTATTTTTGGACTTTACCCAAAAAGTCTCATACCAATGAAGATCTCTTTTCCTCATAAGTCCATGATCTTTTCCATATGTTTTTAATGTGAGACTTTGTTTGCAACCTTGCAACCCCAATAGGTATGTAGTATGATTATAGATGGGGAATGTTGCACAAATGTGGTTAGCACTGTCTTAGTTGATAAATTAAGTTTACCTACCACTAAACATCCTAGACCTTATAAACTATAATGGTTAAATGAGTGTGGGGAAAGTAAGGACAATAAGCAAGTGTTGATTTCATTTTCCATTGATAAGAATCATGATCGGGTGCTTTGTGATGTAGTGTTAATGCATGCAGGTCATTTGCTTTTAGATAAATCCTGACAATTTGATTGAAAGGTCATGCATGATAGGCTCAAAAATAAGTATTCTTTTATGATGCACGGTAAACTTGTAACTCTTGTACCATTAATTCATAGGCAAGTATATGAAGATCAATTAAGGATAAAAAAATGAGAGTGAAAAAAGAAATGAATGTGATAGAAAAAAGAATGAGATGGAAAAAGAGAATAACAAAAGAAAAAAAAAGTGGAAAATAAAAGGAGTGTGGGGAAAGAAAAAGTAAGGATGAGAAGAGTGGTAAGAAGAATGAAAAAAAAACAAGAGTAAGAGAGCAAAAAAGGGATCTTTTATGCAAAAGGAGAGGCTAAGAGAGCTTTTTATTCTCAATAGCTAATGATTGTACTTTTGTACAATGAGGCTTATTTCAACACTAATAATATTATCCCTACTTTGCCTAGTATTGTTAAATCTCTTTTGTAGGAATTTGATGATGTATTTCCTGATGGATTGTCACCACTTAGGGGAATAGAGCACTAGATTAATTACATCCTAATTGGCCTATAGGAGCAACCTCAAGGAGATAAAGGAGCTTCAAAGGTAAGTCGTAGAGTTGATAAGAAAAGGGTATGTTCGGAAAAGTTTGAGTCCTTATATAGTTCCTATTTTTCTTGTGCCTAAGTATGAAACTTAGATAATATGCGTTGATTGTAGAGTTGTCAACAAGATTACTGTAATTTTATTCCTAAATTAGATGGTATGCTAGATGAATTATATGATTCTTACATTTTCTATAAAATTAATTTGAAGTATGGTTGTCTTCAAATTGGCATGAGTGACGGATATGAATGGAAAACTGCTTTCAAATCTTAGTATGGTTTGTATGAATGGTTAATCATGGCATTTGGACTAACTAATGCACATAGTACTTTAATGAGATTAATGAACCATATTTTTCATGCTTAAATTTAGAAGTTTATTGTAGTATATTTTGATAACATTAGCAAAAACTTAGAAGAGCATCTCAATCATTTACAAAAAGTTCTATTTGTTTTGCAAAATGAAAAATTGTATGCTAACCTTCAGAAATGTTTTTTTATTTTTGCACTAGTTAGATTGTGTTTCTTAGTTATATTATTAGTTCTAAGGGAATACCTGTTGATGAAGAGAAGGTTGAGGATATTCATGAATGACCAACACCAAAAATGATAATTGAGGTACGTAAGTTTCATGGATTGGCTAGTTTTTGGAACTTTAGTACTTTAGTCGCACCCTTTATTGAAGTTGTTAAAAAGAATATTGGGTTTCATTGGGTAGTGAACAAGATTTGACTTTCAACTTACTTAAGGAAAGGCTAAGTTTTGTACTAGTACTTATATTACCTAACTTTGTTAAAACTTTTGAATTTGACTGTAATGCTTCATGAATAGGTGTTAGAGTTGTACTAATACAAAATGGTTGACTCCTTGCTTATTTTAGTGAGAAATTCAATGGAGTAGCTTTGAACTATCCAACTTATGACAAGGAGATGTATGCATTAGTGAAGATTTTAGAGACTAAGCAATATTACTTGTGGCCCAAAGAGTTTGTCAATTACAATGATCATGAATCATTGAAGCATTTGAAGAGTCAAAGTAAGTTAAACAGATGTCATGCAAAATGGGTGGAGTTCATTGAATCATTTCCTTATGTGATCAAGTATAAACGAAGTATGGAAAACATTATTACAGATGCTTTGTCTCGAAGGTATATCTTGATCTCTATTTTGAACACAAGATTGTTAGGATTTGAATACATTAAAGATCTATATTTTAATGATCTTGACTTTGGAAATATTTTTGAAGTTTGTAAAGAAAAACTTTTATAGGAACGAAGGATTCCTTTTTATGGTGAATAGGTTGTGTGTACCTAATTGTTCATTAAGAGAATTATTAGTCCAAGAGGCTCATAGTGTGTGCCTAACCATAGACACTCCCTTGTTAACTGCTTAGATAAAGTGGGTAGGTCTAACAAGTACCTTTTGATCTCAGCGAAGGTCTATTTGTACTTCTGGTCCCACATGAAATGGGTTGATTTCTGAATTAAAGAAGGGAAAACTCCGGACAGCAAACTTGGAAATAAATTTGGATAATGACGTAATCCTTCTTGCAAACCTCTAGACTTCCCGAGTGCTTTTAGGGGCCTACATGTTTTGTAAAGAATGAACTTTTCTAGGTTGGTTTCAATTCATCTCTCCATCACCATGTAACCTAGGAAACACCCTCCTTTGAAATTGAAAACACATTTTTTAGGGTTGAGTTTTAAGTCATACCTCTATAGTGTACTGAAGGTCTCTTCTAAACCACTGATCAGATCTTCTGCCCATGTTGGTTTAGCCAAGATATCATCAACATATACTTTAATATTTCTCCCAATTTGATATTTGAAGTCTTGGTCCATTAATCTCTAATACATGGCTCTAGTATTCTTGAGCCCAAATAACATTAGTGTATAACAAAAAGTACCATCTGAAGTAATGAAACTAACCTTCTCCTGATTGCCTTGTGATGTGGTACCGAATGGAATACCTAAAAAGTATCCATCATGCAAATGAATTCACACTTTGAGGTCGAATCCACTAACTAATCTATCTAAGGGAGAGGGTAGCAATCCTTAGGGCAAGCCTTATTAAGGTCTCTATAGTCTACACAGACTCTCCACTTTCCCCAAGATTTAGGTTCCAATACTACATTTGTCAGCCAAGTTAGGAATTGAACTTCTCTGATATGTCATGATTCTAATAACTTAGTGACTTCTACCTTGATTATCCTATCCTTTCGAGACCAAAGTGTTGTTTCTTCAGATTGACTGGTCAAGCTTCCAAGAGTATGATGAGCTTATGTTCCATCACCTTGGGGGATATCCCTCTAACTTCTTAATTTAACCAAGTGAAAACATTTTGATTCTGAACGAAACAAGTGATTAACTTCCTCTTGACTGCTAGGGCGAGATCAACCGCCACCCAAATGGTCTTACCTATTTGGCCTGGCATGAGTTGTATCTCCTCCTACTCTACCTTCGCTGACCTAGGAGTTGGTGCTTCTTGAAGGACATGAATCTCAACCTTCCATCTATCTCGGTGTTGGTGCTTTTTTGACCTTCCCTAAGCACTCTTTTGATCAGAGTGCTCCACTTCCACATAGCACATTCTTGTGACTGTCTGATCTCCCTTAACTTTTCCAATGTGACCGCCCACTAGGAATTTAACCTTATAATGGTATGTGGATATGACCGCTTGGAACAAACTCATAGTAGGTCACCCTAGAATGACATTATATGAAGAGGAGGCATCTACCATGATAAAGATGGTGGTCTGATTTTGCTATAGATGCTCCTCTCCTAAAGAGAGAGGTAGGCTGACCTATCCCAATGGTTGGACCTCATGTCATGACATGAGGCGAAGCTCAATGAGATCTACCTGCATATGATCGAAGGCGTCTTTAAACAAAATGTTAACCAATCTCCCAGTATCAATGAATACTCGAGCAACAACATAGTTAGTCATGGTGGCATGAACCACCAATGTATCATCATGAGTGTTGAATATTCCCTCCAATTCTCTGGGTCTTAAACTGATTGTAGGACCTTCCACTTTTCCCCGTTCAATTCTGACTCCATAACTCTCCAACCACTAGCCATTAGCTTTCCTTACTCAGTTGGAGTCTCCATCTATTTCTTCCCCTAAAATAATATTAATGGTACCTCGATGGGAGAGGTTGTTCCTTGAAGCTCCTTGCGTTATGATTTCTTCGGGGTGGTTCTCTAAGGGCTCCTCGTCGAGTATTATGACCTCTCCGGGTTGGTTCTCGAGACTTACGAATCATTTCTGTGGCTTCCTGGTCCTTGGGCTGACCTCTAGACTTAGCCGAACAAGGACACTTAGCTAGGGGTTAGGGAGTTAGTTGCGAAGGAGGTCAAATGTGTTGGTGGTGTTGCACAACCTTGTCAATTTCTTCAGCGAGTTTGTGACATGACTGAGTGGAATGACCATATACCTTATGGAAAGTGCAAAATGGTCTCGGTCCTTAGAGGAGTCGTTGACTCGGGTGCCCTTGTGGTGGAATTGGTGCAGGATCTTCTTTCAACACCTGAATGATCTTTTCTCTCCCAATTTTAATCGGGGCTATGAGTGTCAATTCGGGTGAGTCAGGTGGGTTCGGGTTGAGTTGAAGATCGATTAAGAAAAAAAATCTCAACTCAAATGCGACCCGAATCTAACCTAAACTCGAACTCAACTCGAAAACCCTTAACCCAAATCCGAACCCAGATAACCCGACCAACCCGAATAACCTTCCCAACCTAGAATTTTTTTTTGTTATTAATATTATTCTATTTATGTACATAAAACATCTTAATTTTTAAAATAAAATTTGATTTAACCCTAAAAAATTTCCTAAAATCTAAATTCATGTCAACCTGGGTTAACTCGAACTTGACCCGACCCAATCTGAATATAAATCAACCCAAAAATCCCCGAACCCAAACCTGATCTGAACCTGAAAATCCTCAATCCAAACCTGATTATTTTTGGGTCAACTTAGGTTGGGTTAGCGGATTGGGTTCATTTTGATACCCCTAATCGAGGCATAGTTGAAAAGTGGCCTTTGCACTATGTTTTGAGAAAGAAGATGTGGAGCTCTCCTCTCTTGCCAAGCATGAGATGGTCTAGACGGGTCAGATTCATTTTTTTTGAGTACACTAAGCCTCCTCCATATTGACATATTTTTCATTTCATCCTAGGAGATCATCAAAATTAACTAGAGGTTTCTTTACTAAAGATTTAAAGAAATCCCCTTCTAACAATCCTTGATAGAAGGAGCTAGTGAGAATTTCAGAGGTGGCATAGAGTACATCCAAAGCTATTCAATTAAGTATTGGATGTATTCCCACAAGATTTCTCTATTCCACTACTTCATTATGAAAAGACTTAAGGGAAGTCTTGTGATGCCATTTGCTACTAGAAAAATCATGCAGGAACATGGTGTTGAATCCTCAAAGGATCAGATAGAGTTTGGCTTAAGTTGGGTAAACCATCTATGTGTCAGTTCTACTAAAGTTGTCAGGAAAACCCTGCACTTTACCCCATCCATATATTAATGCAGGAGGGAGGCATTTTCAAACAAGCACAAGTGATCCTTCGAGTTTAAAAATCTGGTATATTCTCCAATTTTTGTGGCCGAAAGTGGCTCAACAGTTCTTCAGCTAGGATTTCTTATGAAAACGGAGTATCTCGCAGAGTTGACACTGTTGGTGCAGGGAGCACCAGAATCAAACCTATATTTTGATGTTGTCAAAGGATCAGAGTTAAGTCTTATTGTTA
>JBBUKS010006428.1:0-12588 GCA_038050645.1 Hedychium gardnerianum | reverse complement strand
GAGCCAGTGGGAGTAGGTTCGATCTTGAAGAAGTTCAAGATATGGAACATAGCACTGAGGCCTCGATGGAAGTTGAATAGGAACCACAAAGTATTGTGGATCATGAGATTGTTGCACAAGGAGTTGAGCAACAACCTGTTCAAGTACACTTACCTCTTCGCAGATATGATAGGATACGTCATTAGCCTGAGAGATACTCATTTCTCTTGTCTGACCATGATGACGTAATGCTTAGAATACCTTACAATACCCACTAACTATGATCCAATCACAATTTCTCTCATGCTATGCATTATATTGTGGACTTCATTAATTGAGTTTAAGATATAATCACATACATGTAGAATATACACAAAAGAGTGAATTTTTATTTATCAAATAAATTAGATAATGTTTAAGGTGATTGCCTTTGGACACCTCTCAAACATAACAAGAAGGTCTCGATCAGACACTCAAAGACAATCATCGATGCTCTATTCTATGCTCCTACAATTGTGAAATGCTTCTACGCTCAAGCTGCAACAATGCAACGACGCTGCGACACCACTACGAGCTCAAACGAGCCTAACATTTGGTAACGCCTAGTTAGTTGCATTCTTTGTATATTCATTTTCTTTGTGCTTTCCATTCTAAGGGTCTGTAAGATTGTTATCGAACCCCATGTTATATTTGAGAGGTGTCCTAAGGTAATCGCCTTAGATATTGTATTATTAATTTGATAAATAAAATAAACTATTTAGGTGTACATTCTTTATGTATGTGCTTTGATCTTAAAATCAACTAATGAAGCCCACAATATAATGCATAGCATGAGAGAAATTATGATTGGATCATAATTAATTGGTATCTCATCATGTGTATATACGTATTGAAATCTTCTCTAGTCGATGAATTAATGAGATTGGACATCATTGATTTTGTGAGACTAGCATATGTTATACCCCTTGGTTTATCCAAGCAGTTGATCCTCGCAGGCTGGAAACATTGGGATGTTGAGAGTTAACATATGAATGCTAGTTAAGGGCAACTAGTTCATCGGATGTGACCTGATATGAGACTTCATGTGATTTTTTACATGTCAATGAAGATCTCATTACAGCTCGAGTGCAAGTTTCCTTAGAATTGAGGAATTTAAGTCACCTTGGTCATAGAGGCTTATACTTTGACATCTTAGTCATACATCTCCTTGGAGATGTAGTTACGGGATGATTGGGTAAAGTCAATATGCCCGAAGGTATTTGGATAGCCCATAGAGGATTCACCACTCTTTTTATAAAAGAGACGTATACTCTATGTTCTTGTCAGGATTATTACTTATAAGTCTTTTGGCCAAAGTAAAACATGTCAAAAGGATGGTCTTCTTGGACATGTATTTGACAAATTTGAATTTACAGGACAAGGAACTACTACTTAGGCTAGGTGTGACATAGTCAGCCTAGTGGAGACTGATACATAGATCATGTCCTGAACTAAGTGAGTATAACATGAGTGAAAGGAACAGACGCACAAATAACTATAGCTACTGAAGGGTTCATAATTCATTCTGGCCACTTATGTTCTATTCATAATTAATGGTTAATTATAAATTGCCAACATAATCGGGAACCTATTGGGTCACACGCACTATGAGTATATCTGAAAGATGTAAAATGAGTTTGAGAATTTGATTCTCAAATCGAGAGAGATTAAGTCTAGTTGGACCAGACAAAGGAAAAATATGAAAATTATTTGTCGGACTGATGTACGTAGATTACATATGCTTTTAGGCATTATTTATTACACATCTACTTATATTTCATTGATTATGATCTACATTATCGCACTCTATCTCATTATATTATCATGCTCTTACTCATTTTGTTCAGAGATCTGCTCTCTTTGTATTTTCATTTATAGGATGCCATTTGGAACTAAAATGAAACAAAATGAACATTGGAGCAAGCTTAGGGAGCAAAACCAACAAGCAGGGTTATGCCTCTTCAAGGCACGATCGTGCCATTAGAAGCCAAGCAAGGTCGTGCCCCACAAGCACGATCGTGCCCCACAAGCACGATCGTGCCTCCTCAAGAGCTTCATCAACTGCTAGACTAGAACTTCCCACAGGAAGATTGTGCCCAAAGGCATGGTTGTGCCTCCTAAAGAACCTTCACCAGCATTTCCAAAAGCTTCCACAGCTAGGCCTTGCCTTTAGGCACAGTCGTGCCTCTTCTTCATCCATGGACTTAGCATATTTCCAAGGACTCCCATGTCTAGGCCATGCCAAAAGACACAGTCGTGTCTTCTTCAACCATGGACTCCAGCATTTCCAGAGACTCCCATGTCTAGGCTGTGCCAAAAGGCATGGTCAAGTCCCCTTCAAGTAGTTACCCATGGCAAGGCCGTGCCCTTTGATCATGATTGTGCCTTTTTCCTGGTATTCCCCACGGCATGGCCGTGCCTCACAGACACGATCGTGTGGCGTTGGGACATGGGCATGGGACATATAACAAGATCTTCTTTTCAAGGAGAGGAAAGGTTTCCCTTTTGTGGGAACCTACAAGGTCTATTTCCTAGACAATTTCTACGATCCGTCCACCTCTGGAGCAAGGATTTCATCCAAGAAGACTGGAAAAGCATCGATAAACATCTCTTCTTCTCTACTCTTTGTATTGATTGTAAGAATGCTTCATTTCTTGTCTCTTGCTTGTAACTCCCTTGCTATGGAGTAGATTTCCTATATTTTAGAATTTATGGAGTAATTTTGATGTGATGTTGATGTAAACACTATAAATTTTCTAATTTTCTTATTCTATGAAGTGTTTATGATTTGTTCCATGTTTGTCATACTTTGGTTATGTTTGATTTAATGTGTGTGTGAAATGTATGCATGTGGATGTGAAGGATTATCATCATGTAAAGGTGATGCTTTAAAATGTATGATCGGGGAGCCCTTAGTGATAGAGGGTAATTTTTTAACCGGACTTTCTAGAGTTATCACCTTGAAATGGGGTCAATTCTCCATAAGGGATTAGCTAATTAGAGTTTAATGAGTTTTCACAAGCTCTAGTTCTAAAGCGTTCAAAACCAACTTTTTGAACTCATTAGTGTTTAATCCATAGTCCCTGAGGATCGATATTTTTTATTATTTGACGACTTTGTCGTGTACTTCTGGTGAGACAAACACACGATGGTGGCAGCAACCCTTTGGCCAATGGTGGTTGTTCTTGGATGAAGCAACAAGCCACCAAAGGTTCAGTAACCTCGGCTGGCAGAGGTAGCTTTGGCTGGAAAAAGATCCGACGGAGCAGCACCTTGGACGGCAAGCAAGGCTGGCCCACAGCTTGCTTGGGCGGTGGCACCAAAAGGGGACAACCCCTCATGGTGTGGTCGGCGGTGGAGATCCTTGGCCAGAGGTGGCAGTGAGCTCTAGTGGGCAGTCCCTCCGTGTAGAACGGAGACACAAAAGGAGAAGTTCTCTCCTTTTTGGTTGGCGACAAGAGAGGGAGAGAAGAAGAGAAAAAGGGAAAAACCTAATCAAATTAGGTTTATGATTAATTCCATTAATCCTCTCCTTTCTATATCCTTATATAGATTTTTCCTACTAAGTTTGAATAACAAATCCAAACCCAAATCCTTTAAACCAACCCGATCCATTTTGCCTTAAGTTTGGTTCAAGAATTAAATCATCTTAGCTCAAAACCAAATCATCTTGGTTCAATGACCCAACATCTTTAAATTAAAACCAAATCAATTTAGTTTATAATTAAACCAAAGAAGGTTCAACTCATCTTTAAAAGATGTGGTCCATTCGTGCTTCATTTCTGACAAATATCTTTCCATATTTTCCCTCCGTCTGGTTCAACCATACTTAGTCTCTCTCGATTTAAGAATCTAATTCTTAAACTCATTTTAAGTCTTTCGGATAAACTCGTAGTGCATGTGACCTTGTAGGTTCCCAGTTTATATTGGTTATCCATAATTAATTAAACATTAATTATGGATCAATCGTGAGTGGCACCTAATAGTACATCATAATCCCCAATTAACTGAAAAATCAACGGTTGATTTTAGAACTATTTTTTAACCCTTCAGCAGCTACACTAAGTCGTGTCTTGTTTCTTTCGCTCGACTTATACCCACTTGGTTCAGGATATGGTCTATGTGTCAATCCCCACTAGGCTGACTACGTCATACTTAGCTCAAGTAGTAGTTCCTTGTCCTGCGGATTCAAATTACTCAAACATGTGTCCAAGAGTCTCGTACTCTTAACATGTAATATTTTGGCCAAAGACTTCGAGTAATAATCCTGACAAGCGGTCGTAGGGTATACGTCTTCTTATGCAAGGAGCTGTGAATCCTCTGTGGGCTATCTAAACACCTTCGGACACTTCGACTTATATCCAATCATCTCAGGTCCACACCTCCAAGGAGATGTTGACTTAAGATATCAAAGTATAAGTCTCCATGACCAAGATGACTTAAATACCTCAAGTCAAATGAAACTCACACTTAAGCTGCAATGAGATCTTCATTGACATATCCATATATGTAAAGAATCATATGAAGACTCATGGAAAGTCACTCCAATGAACTTTTTACCTTTAACTAGCAGCTACGTTTAACTCTCGATATCCCAATATCTCCAGCCAATGAGGAGCAACTGCTTAGATAAACCAAGGAGTATAACTCGTGATAGTCTCTTAGAATCGATGATGTCCGAACTCATCAATTCATTGACTATGAAATATTTTAATACATTCATAATTATATATGTAGAGATGCTCACTAGTTGTGATCCAATCACAAGTTCTCTCATGCTATTAATCGTATTGTGGACATTCAATAAATAAGTTTAAGATCCAATTATATATATTAACAATGTACACTCAAATAGTGAATCACTATTTATCCAATAAATAGTAAATTTCATAAGGTAATTGTCTTAGGACACCTCTTAAATATAACGAAATGATTATTAATCCAAGACAATTAAGAGCACTATCAATCTCCTTCTTTGACAAGGATTGGAGGCAGAGTAGCCCCTTACAAGATTCGAAAGCATTAGTAATTAAAACGATGATTACATAATTAAAAACAAGTGTGTCATTTTTCACAACTAGCTCTAGGGTACTATTTATAGCCCATTGGTCGAGAAGTGATCACTGCTGACTTGGCACATTTGAGGTGCCTCGTTTGATTGGGGGTGCCTCCAATAGAACTATACTTATCCTCATCGCAATGGTGATCTGGTTGATCCAGCGGATTGGGGGTGCCTCGATTCATCTGATGTGCCTCGAGTCGGCTGATGTGGACTCCGTTGCTTATCCGCTTCGTAATGGCTCCTTTTGGACATCTGGGGCACCTCGAGTCAACTGAGGCACCTCAAGTCTTCAAGGCACCTCGAGTCATTCGAGGCGCCTGAACTCAAGGCGCCTGAAACACTTTAAAGCACTTGGAATGGTCAACCTCAGAAGTTTACTATTCTTCATTCCGCTCGCTTGGATGATGCTCCAATTGTCCGAAATTGAGCTTACCCAAACCCAACTACGACCTTCTCCTCAAACAGGCTTCCTCTTGGCTTCTCGTCTCTCGGACCGCGTCCTTCTCACTCCGCCAATGTACTCTTCCGCAGCTCCTCATCCCTCGGATGCACTGATCCCGTCGACTCCCTTACTGCTCCATCTTTCTTGCTTGCTGCATCTTTCGCTTGACTTCTTGTGTTCCTAAGTCCCCGCACATTTATACACAAAGCATCAAATACGCAAGGTTTAACTCTAACTTGGTTGATCACATCAAAATCATACCATAGGATACTTAGAGACTCCACTACAAGCGACCGAGGAGCCCCAAGTCGACCATGTAGCATCGTTGTCGTTATATACCAAATAAAAATTGTAGTCACACCAGTACCTGTACAGCCGACCGGCAAGGCTCCAAGCGACCGGTGGAGTAATATAAAAAGAGCTTCGACATAGACATTGAAAATAACTAACCAGAACTCATTCGTGACTTTTCCTAATCTCTTGTGCTCGTGCTCTAGTGCTCTCTCATTGTTTGTGATGTGACACATTGCAACTCGTGCTTCATTTTCGATCGACAACACCTAGAATAACATTTTCATTTATTTTTGTGTTGTCTTATTTATTACAATTTGTGTTTAATTTTTTAGATTCTTTTTTTGTAAGGTTTCTCCACCTAGGAAAAATTAGAAATAAGAATCATATTTTATAATTATTGTGTGTATCTATACTTCTTTTTTAGTTGGTTAACTACTTGTATGCTTAATCTTAGTTGAATCTTTTTGTATGCTTACAATGGTCTAGCTATACTTGATTGAATCAATTTTTAAATTATATTTATTTTTGCTGTGCTACTTTGATTGATTCAACTGTTTCAATTATTTTTTTAAATATATGCTCGTAAAATTCATAACGCTATTCGCCCCTTCTAGCGTCAAGTTCAATCCTATATTTTGGTATTAGAGCGAGTTGAGCAAAAAGAAACTAGGAAAGCTTGGTGAAGTGTGTGTCTAGGTTGGATTATCCTACCTAGTGCATCTAGTCATGTGAAACTAGTAGAAGTTATCTCACCTCACTCTAAACTAGTCAGACCAAGACACTGTATTAAAGTTGGTTCAACTCTAGATTCTTAAGTTAGTTTTGTCTTAGAAAGTGGTTATTGCTTCCATAATCAAGAAGACCCCTGCCTCGCCACTACCTGAAAGTTAATTTTAAAAACTCTTGCTTAATTAACTCAAAACAAAACTTGAATCCAACACAGGATGAACTTTCTACTCTGAATTGGGACAAACAAACAAATTAATTAATAATCCGAGCCTAGCCCGAACCAAAATTCAGCCTAACTACAACCAAACAAAACTCATATCCTATCCTAGATCTTAATATAACTTAAACAAAATATCTATTTCAGAAATGTCTTTGTAGGAAAGTTTTAGCATAACTCGTCCACCGCTTTTCAATTGCAATAATTTTGCCTATTGAAAAAATAGGATGAAATACTACTTCATGAATGAGATAGAAAACTATCTAATAATGAAGGAAGGCTTTGAACTATCTATAAATAATAATGGACAATCAGTCCCTTACTACAACTGGACAAGTGAAAATAAAAAAAAGCTCAAGCCAATGCTAGAGTCACAACTACACTACAGTGCGGGCAAACACAAGAACAACTGACTAAAATTGGCCCTTTCAGTAGTGCTAAATAATTTTGGAAAAAAATAATTAAACTACATGAAGACTCAACTGACACACAAACTACTAAAAAAAATCTGCTATTAAGTCAACTCCAAAACATCCAAATGAAAGAGAGTGAGGTAAGTCAACTTTACAACCGCTTTAAAGAAATCCTAAATGACATTCATGTAATCGACGAACAAATCAATAATCGTGACTTGATCAAGTACATACTTAAAGCATTTTCGATGATAACCTTGTGGGTATCAATGATTGATGCTTACAAAGTATTTAAGGATTTTTCTGTCATTAAATTAGATAAATTCTTTTATGATTTTGAACTACATGATTAACCTTAATCAAAAAGAGAAAGATATAATTTTAATTGCAGGAAAATCTAAGATAAAATTCAAACCTAAAGAAGAGATCGAATCAAAATAGAATACAAATCTGAATCAACAATTGACAAAAATAATTTATCCTTTAAAATAGCACATCTAGTTAAAAGGATTATCCAATAAAAAAAATTCACTCAAAGATTCATAAAGAAAAAAAATCTAGTCAACGTATAATACTTCGAATGCAGCAAAAAAGGACACTTCAACGTTGAACAATTTCAACATTGTTGTTCACCTTTGAAGCAACCTCCACCAACAATTCCAACAACGTGACAACCCAGCAACAATTGTTGTTCACGACGTTGGAGTTGAGCGGCAAACATGAACAATTTCGGCGGTGGACAGCCTCTCCTTGGTCGGCTCCTTCTTTGGCCAGCAGTGGACAGCAACAAAGGGAAGCTCTCCCTTTTGTTGGGCGATGGCAGCATTAAGCAGTGGCTGCCTTTTGTTGGGCGGTGGCTACCACAAAAAATGGTGGCCAGGAGATCACCTCTCCTTTGGTCGGCGGTAACACACAAAAAGAAAGGGAAGTGCCCTCTTTCTTTTGCTCGGTGGCAATACACAAAGAAAGGGCGGTGCCCTCTTTCTTTTGATCGGCAGCCACACAAAAAGAAAAGGGTGGTTGTGGAAGAGAAGAAAACGTGAGCATAGAGAGAAACTTTTTTCAAAAACCTAACCACAGGTGTGTATATATATATAAAAATCTAAAAATTTAAATCATTATCCTTCAGTTTGGTTAAGATTAAATTATTCTTAGTTTAAAACTAACTCACTTGATTCAAAATCAATCCATTTGATTCAATAATTAAATCATATTTAATTAAAATCAAATTAATTTAGTTTATATAAACCAAAAATGGTTAAACTCGTCTTCAAAAGACGTGGTTTATTCTCGCTTCCGTTCTGACAAATATATTTTTTATATTTGTCATTTATCTAATTCAACCAGACTTAATCTCTCTAGATTTGATAATTCAATCCTCAAACTCGTTTTATGTCTTTTGGATAAACTCGTAGTGCGTGTGATTTTATAAGTTCCCGATTTATATTGATCATTCATAATTAACTATTAATTATAGAACAATCATTAGTGGCACATAATAATACATCATGATCCCCAATTAACCAAAAAATCATAATTGATTTCAAAACAGTTCTTGAACCCTTCAGCAGCTATAGTGAGTTGTGTCTCGTTCCTTTCACTCGTCTTATGTCACTTGGTTCAGGACATGATCTATATGGCAGTCCTCACTAGACTGACTACGTCACACCTAGCTCACATTATACTTTCTCATCCTGTAAATTCAAATTACTCAGACATGTGTCCAAGAGTATCATACTCTTAATATATATTGATTTGACCAAAGACTTCGAGTAATAATCCTGACAAGTGATCATAGGGTATACATCTTCTTGTAAGGAGTGGTGAATTTTTATTGGCTATCCAATCACCTTCGGATACTTCGACTTATACCTAATCATTCCGGATTCACACCTCCTCGGAGATGTTTGCTTAAGATGTCAAAATATAAGTTTTCATGACCCAGATGACTTGAATACCTCAAGTCAAAGGAAACTCGCACTTAAGCTGCAATGATATCTTGATTGACATGTTTATATATGTATAAAATCATATAAAGTCTTATGGAAGGTCACTCCAATGAACTAGTTATCATTAACTAGCATTCACATTTAATTCTCAACATCTCAATGTCTCCATCCAGTGAGAAGCGACTGCTTGGACAAGCCAAGCAGTATAACTCGTGCTAGTCTCACAGAATCAATAATGTCCAAACTCATCAATTCATCGACTAGGGATGATTTCAATACATTCATAATTACACATGTAGAGATACTCACTAGCTGTGATTCAATCATAAGTTCTCTCATGCTATGAATCGTATTGTGAATATTCAGTAGTTGAGTTTAGGATTCAATCAAACACATAAAGAATATGCACTTAAATAGTGAATTATTTATTTATCCAATAAATAAGTACAAATCATAAAACGATTATTTTAGGACACCTCTCAAATATAACATACTCTCACTTGGCCTAATGTCAATCGTCATGATATCTAATAACATAGACCTCTACATAATTCTCAAACTTGTTTTTAGGTAGAGATTTTGTCAAAGGATTCGCTAGGTTCTTTTTGGTAGGAATTATCTCGATTTGTATTTCATTCCTACTTATGATCTTCCTTAACATATGATAACAGTGAATCACATGTTTAGATCATTGATGAGATTTAGGTTCTTTGGACGAATCAATGGCCTCATTGTTGTCACAATAAACTGATACTGCTTTAATAATGCTCGAAACCACATCCAAGTTCAGCGACGAACTTATCGATCCAAACCGCTTTCATTGCTGCTTCAGAAGAGGCAATGTATTCTGACTCAGTGGTAGAATCCATAATAGTTTCTTACTTGGAACCTTTTCAACTTATTGCGACTTTATTTAAGGTGAATACATACCCAGACCTGGACTTGAAAACATCCTTGTCCGTCTGAAAACCGGTATCTATATACCCATGTATAATCATATCACCTCCTCCATATACCAAGAACAAATCCTTAGTTCTTCTCAAATACTTAAGGATTGTCTTAACAGCCACCTATTGATCCACTCCTAGATTCGATTGATATATGCTCGTGACACTTAGAGCATATGATATTCCAAGTCTTGTACATGATATAGCTCACATGATTGATCCTATAGCTGATGCATGTATGATCTGACTCATGTGAATCCTCTTATCTCATGTGATCAGGCACATAGACTTCGAAAGGTGAATCCCATGTCATATGAGAAAATAACCTTTCTTGGATTCTTCCATGCTAAACCATTTTAGCATTTTATCGATGTATGTAGACCATGAAAGACTAAGCAATATTTTTGATTTATCTCTATAGATCTTAATCACAAGGATATAGGTGCTTCTCTCATGTCTTTCATGGAGTATGGCTTGGAAAACCAAACTTTAAATGACTGTAAAACGTGCACATCATTTCCTATAAGTAATATGTCATCGACATATAATACTAGGAACACGACCGCACTCCCACTAACCTTCATGTACACACAGGGTTTATCTGAATTTTTGTGAGAAATCAAACCTTTTGATTACCTCACCAAAAAGGATATTCCAACTCTTTTAAACATGAGTCTCTTTCTGAACTTTTCAAAACTTCTTCATAACTAGTAGGCTCTTCATCCTCAATGAGTAACACATCTCTCAATTCATTTATCAGAAATCCATATTTCTCAAGAATTGGACATGTCCTACTAGATCTATGAAGTAGCAGTGTATCAATAGGTTCAACCATCATCTCATCCCTATGAGCAATAGATTGTGGGTCTTAATTAGGCGTCTCTTCTCTGTCTATTGGAGTTACTTGAACTACTCTTAGTTCAACCTTACTCTTCTTAGTTCAACCTTACTCCCACTATTTTTCTACAAGAGAAACTCTTTCTCTAGAAATACAGCATGCCTTGAAACAAACACCTTTTATTCCAAGTAATGATAGAATTGGTAACCCTTAGTTTCCTTAGAGTAACTAATAAATATACACTTATCAGATTTAACATCTAGCTTATCTGATATAGTTTTCTTCACATAAAAAGGACTACCTCATATTTTCAAATAAGATAAATGAGATTTTTACTAGTCTATATCTCAAATAGAGTAGTAAAGACTGTCTTAGTCGAGACTCTATTTAGCAAGTAAACAGTTATCTCTAGTGCGTAACCCCAAAAGATTTTGGAAAGACTTACATGATTTATTATCAACCTAACCATATCCAACAAAATTCAGTTTCACCTTTCCGACATACCATTATGTTATGGCGTGTAAGGCGGAGTCCATTAAGATAATATCTCATTGTCCCTGAGATAATCTTGAAACTCTTGGCTTAAGTATTCACCACCTCGATCCAATCGAAGTATTTTAATACTTTTGTCAAATTGTTTCTCTACTTAATTTTTGAATTCTTTGAACCTTTCAAAGACCTCAGATTTATATCTCAATAGATACATATACCTAAATCGTAAGTGATCATCGATAAAGGTGATGAAGTAGCTATAATCTCTTTATGCATGAGTTGACATGAGTCAACATACATCGGTATGTATAAGACCCAATATGTCATTCTCTCGCTCACTTTTTTCTTTAAAAGATAACTTAGTCATCTTGTCTTTTAAGCATGAACCGCATTATCAAATCTAATTTAAATGATTTTAAAATTTCATACTTGTGTAATTCGGACATGCGTTTCTTACTTATATGGCTAAGACTACAATGTCACGTATAAGAAGCTAATTGATTATCTGATCGTCTACTATTCTTTACCTCACTTATGTCATTACATATATATATGAGACTCACTCGGTATCCAATTCCTAAGTGGTTAAATAAATAGTATGAGATCTAATCTCGAAGATTCTTGAAGGAGATGGGGCATCGAATGTCTTTCTCTTCTTCATGGACTCTAGATAAATCTTGTCGTTTCTTCTCCAAAGTTTCATCTTACCATAATGGTAACATGGGCCCTTTGGAGTCAGTTCTTCTTTCTTGACCTTGAGAATAATTCTCAAGTATCGAAGTCAATCCAAGAAGTTCGGCCAGGTCAAATTGTTTGTTTCCAAAGTCGAGCGCAAATTCAAAGAAAACATTTTGATTTTAATAAACTAGAAATACACAATAGAACAAATATGATATAGATGATTTATTTCGTAAAGGTAAATAATTTACACATAAATACAAAATCTCACTTATTGAATTCAAGAGCCTTTACTTTGAATTCGGGAGATTGTAGGTTTTCTTCAAATGGGTTGATATATACTATTGATAAAAACAACTTTGGCTTTAGCACAACAAATCATTATTAGCTCTAGTGGTATGTATCAAATATACTGATTACATATCACGTATATGTAACTATCATATTATGCTATCAACTAATTGATATTTGCATAAACATCAGGTTGTTAACACATTAACAAGTATACA
>JBBUKS010006408.1:0-12589 GCA_038050645.1 Hedychium gardnerianum | reverse complement strand
ATGGAACGGGATCCAGCAGTATGCTTTGTGGATCCAGTGCTAGGCCCAGCTACCTCAGTCTTGCGATTGCCTCGAGCAATCGCTGAATTGAACTGTCATCTCTCGGCAGTCTAAACCGCAGTCCAAGCCTCCCAGGTAGCAACAGGCACCTCGGTAGGGCTTGGTTCCCCTCCTCCTTCACTTGCAGAGACGGATCTACATGTGGGCTGTCCTAGGCTATAGCCCAGTCCAAAAAAATATTTTTGAGGGAGCGGATTCAGAAGACAGGAAGAGAGGCAGGAACTTATTGACGAGGCTCTTCCACTTGCCGTCGCTCATCCTGGCCGCCACCGCGTCCCACAGCGTCCGGTTCCACCGTGCCGCCGAGGGGTCGCACTCTAGGTCGGCCCTGATCGCGATGAGGTCCCTCGTCTCCTGCTGTCCCCACTGAAGTAACCGCTCCTCCTTCCCCCTCTGCGACAGCAGTGCCCCTCCGCCTTCGCCAGCGACCACCATTTCCTCCCCCGGCGCAAGGCTCGTCTGGATCGGGATTCCGACCAGCATCGCCATCCGTTCGCTGAGGGACTCCCCGCCCCCGCTGCTAAACATCATCTCCTTCGCGTGCTTGCCAAAACCCTAATTGCTCAGTTCGCCTCGTTCGCGACTCCTCTTGCGTCGGAGAGATCGAAGAAGAGTTGGAAGATTTTGAAAATGGCGTCTTTTGACTTTTGGCTCTTTGCTTTGCTGTTAGTTATATTATGCCTTATTTACTTATGTTCATTGTAAACTTCATTAGTTGTCTAAACGGATATAGTTGAAATGATAAATAAAGGAAATTTTATCATTTGAAATTGACTTATTTTTTTAATTATCATAATTTATTTTTTTCTATTAATTTAAAAAAAAGTACTTCGCTCTTTTACCACTTGTACACTTCATTAATTTCTAGTCTTTATTACGATTCGTGCACAATTCAAGTTCAACCAAATATTTGAAATCTTTATTAGCTTTCAATAAGCTAAAGTTGCAAGTAATTGATTTAGGACATTATTTCAATAGGCTAGTGAGATTATTCTGGAGATGATGGTACAAATTCGTTTCTCTTGATCACATAACATTATTGTTCCATCATCATTGACATCAGCTAGTAAATAAAAATTTAGTGTAAATTTACATAGGTCGTGTATGTCACGTTTCCCCCATCAATTTTAGAAACTTTATGTGCAAGCAAGGAAGCTCAGTTGATTATTTTAGCTCAATTTGTTTAGCTTCTTTATTAATCATTGTACTTTAACCCTAGTATGATACTCTGCTGACTATTTTTTGTTTGAACAAGAATCATATAGATCTTGTAGCTGAGATAGATCATTTTATCATGTCTTTCTGTCTTTTAACATGAGTTTTTTCTCCAAACTAGATAGTGGCAATTACGTTGTGGGCTCGTATCATTTGTGTGCTTAGAATTATGATCAGGTAGTTAATTGTATTTGTAAAATTAATGAAATTCCTTCAATTTCCTCTTTTAATCATCGATCATCCTCTATATTAAATTCAAATCTTTCTGAATTTTAATTCTTAAATCCGTCCTTAGGATAAATTGAACCAAGTTGTTTAATCCTCTATTTTGATAAGATAATCTAATCGAGTTAAAAATAAATAAATTATCATTTTAGATGCTTTCATGTGAGCAATAAGTTCAAAATTGAACCAATCGAAATGAATTAAATCAAACAAAAATTAGACAAATTGAATTGATCAACCACTGCGATCAAAATTTAACAAATTGAATAGATATAAAATGAATTAATTTGGTTAGTTATCAAGTTAATAAAACCAATGATAATATCAATATATTGATATGGGACAGTTAAATCACACCAATCTATTATATCATGATATATTAATTTAATTGGTTCAATCGAATTATAAAAATTAATATTTAAACTAAATCGAATAAATGAAAACAAAAAATTAAAAAAAAACTTTCAAATTAATCCAACTGAATTTTCAAATTCAATTTAACTTATCTTTTGCTTACTTCTATTTTCACCGATAATTGTTCTTTTGAGTTACTAGGGCAAAATTGTGTTCGGCGTTACCTTTGGATTGTAATCTTGAACGATTTTAAACTCTTGACAACTATTTTGGATTAATGAACTAGAGCTATCATCGATATTCTTTAAATGTCGCTTTGGTTGAATCCTTTCAAGTTGTTAGATTGAATCCTTTCAAGGTTTTCTTCTTTGTTCCCTTTTGTTGCTATTACAATAAGAACTGCATTCAGCTTTTAGAATTCATGTTAGAAAAGTATTTCCATCATGTGTGTGATAAACATGTCAAGAAAAACGTGTATTTGGGACAATCTTTATCTTCAAATATCGAAGTTATTGGTAAATATAAAAAGAAGTAAACAACAATTGATGTATAAATTTTTATTTTTTATCTGTGGAGATTCAAGAGTTGAAGCCCCTATTTGTCAAAAATAGAAAACATTTATAGTTTTATCGAATTGATGGAGTTTTTTTTTGGTAAGAATAAAAAGATTTAAACAAAAACAACGAAAGAATGGCATCGATCACCGGCGTCGATCGGTCGCCGGCGAATATATGTATAATCCGTCTTCACCTTGCTGCGGCGCGCGGCCGGAGCCGCCACGACGACACGGAAACCAGCCTCCGCCGCCGCCAGCACAGCGCGATCGAGTTCCCGTCCTGGTTCTCCTCGATCCCGAAGCCGCCGTTTCCCACGTGTTCCATGCTCGACGCGTGCCCCTTCATCTTCAGCAGCAGCCTCGCCTGGCTTACCGACCTCGAGCTCAGCTCCGCCTCCTCGAACCCCGCGCTCGCCATCCTCCGCCGCCACTCCCAGTTCCCGCCCTGCACCGCCCTCTGCATCTCCTGCCCCAGTTGGTCCCGCTCGATGCTCACCCTCTCGGCGCTCTCCGCCGGCAGGCAGTCGTGCAGCGACTCGAACATCGCCGAGAAGTAGCTCAGATTCTCCACGAACCTGCCCACGAAGCCCCCTGCCGACCGGCCGGTTTCTCTGTCGACCACCACCGTGACAGAGGGGCTCAGGGCGCGGACAGCCGCCAGCGTCGCCTGCAGCTCCGCCGGGCTCTGAAGCGTCCGGAGGTAGAAGGCCAGGTTGACAACCAGCGTCGCGCCGTCGTCGATCATGAGATCGCTGGCGGTGGAGCCGCGCACGAGCCCCGTGAAGGCGAAGGCCAAGTTGGGGCAACCGTGGGCGAAACTCACGAGCCGGAGTCGGGTCTCTTCCAGCTCGGCAGCGGTCCGGCCGAATCCGGTGAGGTGGAGTGAGACCGGCGAGTCGGGAGTCGCCTTGTCGGAGAGGGACTGGAGCAGCGACGGCCACTGGAAGCCGTACGATACGTCGAAGTCGATCACGTGGAGCTTGCCCCCGTTGCGGCCCTCCTCCGCCTCGAACGCCTCCACGATGGTCTGGTTGGCGGTGAAGTGGCCGAACTGGAAGAAGGGGGAGGCGCGGTAGAGGTGCGTGAAGGCCGCGAACTCCTGCTCCGGCGAGCAGGGGCGGCAGGCGGAAGTCATTGCGGCGGCGAGGGCGTCGGCGAAGTAGGCCGCGACGCGGAGGAACGGGTCGTCCCCGAGGGGAGACACGTGGCGGTAGAGCTGCGCGAGGGCGTCGACAGCGTCCGAGGTGGGCGCCGCCGGGTTGCCGGGGTCGGCGGCGGCGGCTGCAGCGAGGAGGAGGCGGGTGAGTTGGCCGTGGGTGATTGGGGCCGCCCCGGGGTATGATGGCGATCGAAGAATGCGGCCGGGCGCGCGCGGCGGCGGGGTTTTGGCGAGGGAGAGGCCGAAGCTAAGGAGGTTCCCTTCCATGTCTTCGTACTCTGTCTCCATGAATCAATTCTTGTACAAGAAGGAAGAGAAGAAGGTTTTATAGCTTTAAAAAATAAAGTAAAAAGAAAAAAATTGAATTTACTCGATCGAAATGGTTCAACAGAAGACATGCAATGAATCTATACGAGGAGAAGAAAAGGAAGAATGAAATTAGGAAGAAGCTAAAGAACGATCATTTAACACGGCTTGTCTCATTTAATACGGCTTGTCGTTTTATCTAATGACTATCTAACACAAAATTTTACGATCTAATTAATTTTAGAGATAATCATATGATTCATGTACTAATTCAATTTGAGCACTTTGCTTAGTTTTCAAGCATGAAATGGTTTAAGTGTGATTTTAAATAGATGATGATGTGGCATTAGGTTTGACTTGTGGATTTGGTCAAATTTAGATATGAATTTGAATGGTTGAATGCACATTAACAATTTTTTATTATTTTTTTGGATATTATTTCCTCATCTAGTAATCTTGAAACATAAAAGGACAAGGTGAAGGATGAGTAGGTGAAGAGCAAATTAGATTCCAGCAAGGGAGTGGGTACCACCGCTCAATATTGTGCTTGGAGGATCTTTGACATGGAGAAATTGCTTTAGATCCTTTTTGTTTTATCGCTACACTCCGTTGGAGTTAGAATTTAATATTTTATTTTATTTTATTTATGTTTGGACAAACATTAAAAGTGTTAAGTGTAAAAAAACATTCTATTTTAAAATAAATTTAAAATGAATAAATATATTTATTACAATAATTTTAATTAAAACTACTCTAATAGATCAAAATTATTCCACATCATAACAATTTTAATTAAAATTACTCTATTTTACAATAATTTCATCAATTTTAACCAAGTTATGTCAATTTTTGATAAAATTAAAATAATTTTAATTAATACTTAAGTAATTTTTACCCTTTGTATTTCAACCAAATCAAAACAAAACAAAAAAACAAGTTTTTCTTTTTTTGAAAAAAAAAATGGATAATCAACGTTGAATAGCAAATAGAATTCTTACATACTACAAGTCAAAATTTGATTAATAAAATTATAAGGAAGTTTCCCTTGTCCAACAAGATGCTCCCAAAAGCAATCTTTTTGATCAAGTCCTGGTCAAAATTCGGATCCCGACAAAGGAAAAATTATATATAAAAAATATTATGGGATCCGACTCCGATAAGCTGATCCTTAATGGATTTTGGATGCCTGCGATCGAATCTTGAAATTAGATTTGATGGGGACGTGGAATTTTGACCCAGTAAGAAAAAATAAAATAACTTTTTTATAAAAAATACAAAAGGAAGAGGAGCAGGTGATAAAGTGACCAACCAACCCATTTAAAAAGAAGAAATGATCCATTGTTGTGTTTGATGGCAACGATATTTTCTAGATTCTAAATTGATAGGAACATAATTTGATAATTAAAAATATCAATTCGGGTGAACCCTACCCTAGCACGATACGAGTGTAGTTAACTTGGGCCTAACACTATGTGCGAATTTGTTTAATAGACCAACATAGTCCGCAGCTAGACCTAATATATATATATATTTGAGGAGTTTGTAATATCATATTTGCTAATATTATTTTTTTTTAAGGATCTTATTAGTGTTCTTTCGCCGTGATCTTATTTGAATGTCGCAAGAGTAAAACTCTTATTTGATGAAAAACTATATTCTAGTAGTTATTATCACAAACTAATAAGACTATAAATTCTCTCTCGGGTCGTGTTTGATATGCATGAATGAAGTGTTTATGATAGAAGGATGATTTAGGAACGAAATGAAATAGAAGAAAAAAGGAATGGTTCATTTCTTTTCTTTCCTTTCTCGCTTGGCCCAAATTGATATGCTCGATTAGCCAGGCATGATTAATACACCTAGTCCACTTTACCCAACTAATCTAATCGGTTGACTCAAATCACCTTACCTGCCCAACCTAATTGATTCACCCGTCTTATCTTTCCTCAACTAATTTACCTCAATTATCTTGATAAGCTTTTTAAGCTTATCAAAGGAAATTGAAGTTTTAGTCATGTTAAAAGAAAATTGTAATATTAAAGATTTTTTACTATAAATTTTATTTTAATTTTCTGATTTAATAATTGAGACAGTCATAAAGAGCTATCAGATAAGATAACAGATTTCACCTTGCAAAACATTGGTTAGAAACCATTATGTGAATTATTTTCTCTGCTACCTTAAAGATATTATTCCCGATAATCTACTCTTATATTATCGCTCTACGCATAGATAGATTGTTATATGCCTACGGATATCAGCTATGATTTCATTAAATTTAGCTGCCCTACAATATTTAGAATATATATATATATGCACTATTTAGATCTGCAACACAATGCCTTCCAGCTCAACATTATTATAGGGTTTTGTCCTCCTACTTTCTCAGATGATTCCCATACAAATACTGGACAAACAGAAAAATCTAATCATACAGTGTGCCGATTAAACGAAGCAATCCTTCAAGATGCTTTAATCCAGCGTAAAACACGCATCAAACAGCTCACATCAATTACAGAAGACAAGTAAGAATCAACTGAACAATAAAAAAAACACTTAGAAAATGGAAAAAATTGCTGTTTCAGTAACCTCTATAGAGCACGACAAAGCAAGGAAGGATGGCACCGGGACTGAAGACGGATAGCTCGTCCGAGCTGGAGACTGAATCATACTCCTCACCACCATCATCATCATCTGATTGGCTCTGCTTCACTCTCCCTGCAATCACCCTGCTCACCAGCATGGCCCTCATCCCTTCGTCGGAAGGCACTTGGTCGGTGCATGCGCCGTGGGCTCCAAAGCTGGTGGTCATGGTTTGGATTTTGCCCAGCTCATCCACTTTGAAGCCATCGCGTAGAATGCTACAGAGGATACAGAGTGAGGCTGATTGGCAGAGGGTCGAGGAGCCGTGGAGGCCGAGAGAACAGCCAACGCTGGTGCAGTAGAAGCGCAGGAGTTCATTGCCATCGGCAATGCACCTCGAGTTCTTCAATGGAGGCTTGTTAGCCTTGTTCATGATGGAGTCTCTGTAGGCCTCGAACCTTGATGTGGTGGTGGGTGTGTTCTGGACCTTGAGCACCCTCTCTATGTTGGGGATTGGAGCTTGCTTCTTGAGCCAGCTTGAAAGGAATATCAGTTCAATTATTTTTCTGCTCGAGTCTTGAACGCCTATTTCAGACACTGTTTGGAGAAAGCACAGATGAGCAGAGAATAATAAGCTTATCGAAATTGCAAAATATAGCGAGAAAAGATTCAAGAATACCTGCGTGCCTTTGTATCTGGTGAAGCTCGAGATCATCAGGAGTCATGAAAATGTCCCTGCACTCGTAGCACCCTGAAACCCCCCTCAAATGCATCGCTCCAAAAGATCCTTCTAAAGAGGAGGATGCTGAAGAAGAGGAGGTTGAGTTTGAAGAAAAAGAGGTTGAAATTGCTCCAGTGATGCCATCAGAGGGGGCTTTCAAGGATCTGCTTGAACTATTACAACTGCTGTCTGAGGCCAATTTGTTGTTGTCTCCAGAACTCTTTACTACTGCTGCTGGGCTTATGACACTTGAACTGTCTCGCATCCTACATAGAGACCCTGAGCATCCAATCTTCTTCCAGTTCTTCTTCTTGTTATTGCTCTTCCTCTTCAGCTCTTGCCGATATCGATATGAGAATAAGCTTCTCAGGGGTGCCCAGGAGGATCCATTGTCCATTTGCTTCTTGCTCATTGCTTCGTCCATTTGGAGAGAGGAGTTTGAGTAGGTTGTCCTCTCAGGTTCACAGTATATTTGATAGTTGAGAAAGGAGCAACTTGAATTGTGGGCATATCAATACTTTAATAATGAAGCTGCAAAATAGTTTCCTTTTTGTTTGTAACCATTATATCAAATCTACTATTCAACTATTAAATCACCATGATAACGTTGTGGTGCTTGGACTTTGGTCATCAGTCATGATAACTCACCCTTCATATGCAAAGATCATGTGCTTACTCATGACAGTAATCAACAACATATATATCCAGTAACAAGTTAGCAAATATGAACTTCTCTTGGCCAAATCTTATCTATCACTGAACCAAGTGGTCAACTAGCTACTGTTCTGCATGATATCTTTGAAATTAGCATAAAAATCAGAAACAGTCAGCTCTGTACTAGTCCTAATAATTGATTGTACAGGAATTTCACAGCTTCAGTTTTGAGAAAAAGCATTTTTGCTCCATACCACTAAAACATTACAAAATTAATGATTCTGGCAGCTTGTTAACAAAAATAAAATGAAGGATTATGGAAAGACATGCGGCTAAGTGAACATATGATTGCATGCGTTTTGTTGGTTGCTCCAAGTCACATAGTGCAGTAGTGTCTTGTATATAGAAATGATTCCCCCATCTTGTTTGTCTCCAAAAGGGAGAGATATCAAGCACGCAAATAAAGCATACAGGAATAAGTGCCTTTTTAGATACTTGCGAAATGGTAAGAAATAAAAAGGTTGGAGTTCATGCTTAGTTCTTTCTTTAGGCGAGTAGCACTATCCATTCAATCCATGTAAAATATGTAGGTGAACAAACTGAAGCAGATCATGAGCATGCAGTGAGGAAGATATGAAGTGAATGTGATGGAGAAGGCAACTCGGAGCAGGGCAAGTCAAAGCATGCTGGACTTGTCTGATCAAACCATTCTGCAAAACTTGTTCAAAATAATAGGAATAAACATTCTGTTAGACTAAAGTAGAGGATCAGAATCAGTTTATCATCCCATTGTCATCACATCACCATATAAAATTATTTCAGTTTTCTATTAGAACTAATTTTTTAACTCAAATACTTTAAAAAATTTAATATGAAATTATTTTATCTTTAACTGTTACTTATTAGTTTGATTTTATTTTTTATTTATCCAATATTTAACTCAATGAATTTATAAAAAGAATATGTTTAGTAATAATTTACTAAAAATATAACATATAAAAGATATAACCGTTATCATATAATTAGTATTCTAATAAGTAATTTAATTTAGTTTTGATAATACAAATACTCCTAATAAAACATTTTTTTTTTATGCTTACTTAAATAAATAAACAATAAAAAAACAAAAGAAAGAAAAGAAGTTTGACAGAAAAGATCATTTAGCATCCTTACAGCATCAAGTGGAGATGCATTTTCCAATCTCCAATAGAACTTTGAATGCTCCAGTGAACTGGAAGGCTTCCAAACAACCAGCATCAAGATAAAGAATGGAATCTGCAAGCTTATTCTGAAATCTGAAAGTATGGAGCAAAGAAATTAATAATAAACTAGGGTTTCTGTAAAATGGATTTATGTTGCTTGAAAACATGTTAAACACTGGGCCAATACATTTCAGTCCAACAAATAATCAAAACTAGAAGCAAGATTAAAAGTCCACACCTTGCAATTCAAAAAGTGAAAAAAATACATGTAGATAATCAAAAGATATTGCAATAACATTTTCAATTCTTCCACATTAATTAAAAGGAGATTTGCGTTTTTGTTGACACTTACTAGTTAGTCCATACTATTCATAATGTTGTCATTCTTAATTCTGAATGTTTATGTAAATGTGCTTGTTCTTGACCAAGCATACAGTATTAATTTCATTTGTGATTTTGAGGAGATTCTCCATATACAAATCTAGAACATACAACATTGATCATATATTTATATTTCCCCCAAAAAATTGTTTAGCATTCACACGCAAGGTCTTGCAAGAGATCAACCCTCTTTCACTATCCAAAAGAGGCCACAACCTTCTTATATAACTTCCAAATGGATGGGTAGGCAATGGAAGTTTAATTCAAATGGGATTCTCTGATATCGATGGTTCGTACTCCGATATAATCGAAATAATCGACCCAATCGAATTAATTCAAAATTTTAATTTGATTTATTCGGAAGTTTATTTTTTCTTTTAAAAAATTAATTATTTCAATTAAATCGGTTGATTTTGATTTTGAAAATTGGTTAAATTGTTTTTTATTAAATAATAAAAAATATTATATTTTTTTATTATTTATTAAACTGATTAAGTTTTATTAAAAAGTTTTAATATTTTTAATTTTTTAAAATAAAATCTATTAATTTGGTCGAATTAATCGATTTTGTATTAGTTCAATTTATTTAATTTTAATAATAAAATTTGATTGATTTGATTAAGCTAAAAAAGTTTAATCAGTTTCGTTAGATTCATTTGATTTTAACTGCTAATCAAGAAATAAAATGGATAAAACATAGGAGTGGAAGGGCATAGGAGGAAAAAAAATCATATAAGCCACGGAACATAGAGAAAAAAATCACAATATCTTAGAATAAATACCTTTTTGTTATGCAAGTTAAAAAATATAATACACATGAAAAAAAACTTGAAGAATATTAAATTACAAAATTTGTTCCCTAGGAAAATACAAAAAAATTAAAGAGAAAGTTTAGTGTAACTGAATATCATATAGAAAGCTTAAGATCAAGTTTCAAGTATGATTATTGCAAAGAGCAAAAGTTTAAAAAAACTACTAATTTTATTTCATGAAGATGTGTTCGTCTGAAAATTTTATGAGAAAAAGGATAGATGAAAAAATAATGATGGATCTTGGATGAATTCTAAATCCGTCCGTAGGTTGATTGTGCCTCATTTTTGCCGTATAACTAAAACTAGGTAAAATGAACTCTCTGGTCTCTCCATGAAAATCTATGATCTTTGATCTTGATTCCAACAGTGCGACCACATCTGAGCTCACAATCGCGGCGCTACTATGACTTTGCAGTGTGATGGGTTGCGAATTCGCTGCCTCGCGAAGATCAAGCATGGCCACAAGGCAATTCAACGGCCTCACCATGGGCTCAGCAGGCCACAAGGTTGTAGTGGCCTCGCCTAGCTCTGAGGCCGCTATCACCTCGTGGAAAGCTCACAGCTAGGCTTGGCCTGAGCATGGGCTGAAGATAAATAGAGCATAAGAGTGTGCAATGGTCCTTCATGTGAGGTATTCTATATCACATGTGATGTCATCTTCTTACCAAATAGAACCTACAAACTCTTCACAAGGCTTGCCCTTGCCTTCCTTTGGAGATCCTTCAATTATAAAGGCATCAAGTTTTTGTCAGTTGATTTTCATCAAGCCATATGTTAGTCTATCCCGGTTTTAGCCCGGGCTTGACGACCGTTGAAGATGGTGATAAAAAATGAAATGTTTATTCCAGTACTTCTGTCAGTCCGTTCAAAAATTAAATTATGAAAACTAATTTATTAATCCGAATAATGATAAAAAAAAATATAAACCTACATAAGACGGAAGAACCTACATGAGAGAGAGAGAAAAAGACAGATGGAAAGGAGAAAAATTTAATGAGTCGGGAGCTTTTTTCGATCAGCCCGAGGGCTGAATAAGTTCTGGCTCCGTCGTTAAATTTTTTATAGAAATCGAGCCTCATTTGGGGACCCAATACCTAAAAGTAATTTGATGTTTAATTATGATTTGAGTAGTCAACTATTGATAAAAATAAATCGATTAATGATCGGCTAGTGAGGAATTGATGGGCAAACGAGAGGCATCAATAGAATATTTTGTCGGGGGATAGTTGATTAGTTGTCAACTGATGGCCATAAAAAGAATATGGTTGATGATAAGGCCCAATCGAATTGTTATACAACAATTGATCGATAAAATAAATATCTTAGTCATTTATCATTTTTAAAAAAAAGTATGAGATGACCATTTTAGAGGGGTTGCTAAAATGAGTACTTTATATTTTGCTCCAAAAAACTAATCGATAGTATGAACCACTGTTATGCAGCAAACAACACTTAAAGGATAAAAGATTAAAAGAATATATATATATATATATTTTAATTAACGTTAGGTATCCAATTTATACCGACTAATTTTGAGGATGATCGGTTCAGTCATATGAAAATTTCCCACCAACTTATAAGATAAATTGAGAAGCATTCGTAGTGGATGGTTCATCAATTTAGTATTCTTAGGTTAATCATTAATTAAGAAAAATTTATCTATTAATTTATCAAAATTAAGACTCGATCCTTAAATATCTAAAAAATATATTAAAAAAAGTACATTGCCACTGCACCATTGCTCGAGGCAAAGGATATCTTTCGAAAGGCTTCATGGTTTGTTATATCTAGATTGGTTAAGTCTAATATGAGCCTGATCTAGCTGCAACATTCCAATCCTGTGTGCCTGTAAAAAATCTTTCACCTTCAATAATTGATAAAAATAAAGTTAATAAATATAGATCGTAAAATCCAATAAAATTATGATAAAAAGATAAAATCATCACCTAATTAATAATTTATCCAGGACAGCTCACACTTCTTTTTGAAAGAGGATAAATCACGAGAAATTTCATTCAGTAACAATAGCACATGCAAGGGGATAAGACAACCAACAGAACATTCAACATCTACTGAGAATCAATCCTAGACTTATCTATGATAATTTCCTTGCATAAACCATTTGCGTCGGCCCGTAGGGTAAGAATCCAATAAAACTATTGAATCACGTATATGTTGCATAGTTGTGTTATTGTGTTTATGACCTTACTCAAAAACGTAGAAAGAGTATTATATTCGCACTTACAAATTTAAATTGCTATTCACATCCCTCCCCCTCCCGCCGATCCTAACAATCGAAGGGTGGTATTGAACAATGGTAAGAGAGATTAAGCATATGCTAATCTTTCATATTAAGTAGCA
>JBBUKS010006398.1:0-12589 GCA_038050645.1 Hedychium gardnerianum | reverse complement strand
ATAATCCTATAAACTATTATATTTTTAAGACAAACATATTTATTATAGTGATAAGAATGCTCTAATAACTAGTTTGGTGTTAAAATTTTGGCATGTTGCTAAGGCACATGCACTGAATGGCCTGTTTATGTACCTTTATAAAGGATTGAAGGGGATTTTAAAATTGATGTGTGCATAAGAGCATTCATATATATATATATATATATATATGCTGCCTTTTTAAATAATATATCATATATTTATTATATTAATACTTCCTTTTTATTAATATACACTCATATTAATTTTAACATTAACCTTCATTATTTATGTATCTTACTATTCATTTATTCATCTTTATTTTTTATATCTAAATTTTATTTTCTTATTATTTATTTTTTTTATAAAATTTAATTATTAACAACATTCAAAAGAATTGAACACGATTAATATATAAATATTATAATACTCATTCATATTGATTTATAATACCATTAAGATATTATAATACTCACCTATTAACATTATATTCTAAGAATAATCTTTTTTTCTTAATAAAAGGAGTTCGTATAGAAGAAATGTTCATGTGTTATGATAGAATATCTCATAATATAATTGTCCTTTTTATGATATAAATTCATTTACAATTCCATCCATCGCTATTTTATTAATTTGATTTAGATTTTACCATCGCTATTTTATTAATTTGATTTAGATTTTACCATACGTTAATAATGATGTATATCTTTCAGTTGTTTTTTTGAAAGATATATTTAAAAAAAAAAGAATTTTCTGTATAATCCTCATTGTCTGGTTCAATAGAACCGGTCAACCCCAAGTTAACACGTCATTTCCTCCATTATGTCAAGGCAGCTTTGGGTCAGGTAGAGTCAGATCACCGCCGGTAGAGTTACCGTACATTATGCAAACCCTATTTTCCTACGTTACACCGCGTCGTGACAATGCATCTGCGTATTCGTGAAACCGGTTTCTCCTACGGCTGCTCCTCGTTCATTAGGTCTTCTCTTGTTTCTTTGGGGTAACATTTTGCCTTCGCATCTCCGACTCTTCTCTTCTCCCTTGTTCGCTAATTCCTACTAGTTCATCCTTAATCTTCTTCTGTCCATGGTGGATTTCCTTTTGCCAGCTTCAATCGCCTAATCGATTCGCTATGATCGGGACTCCCAATCTTTACCCTGTAGTAGGAGTCGAGGAAACGGGGTCATCCCGACCCAGTCAGGCTTTGGAGTCGTCAGAAGCCTTCGATCATAGGATCTCCCGTGTGAGTCAACCAGGGATGGAGGATTTTTCGCCTTCGTTGTCTGAGGTTCGTCCTTTTTTAGATTGATTCCTATGTTCGTTTTTACAATTCATCATATCTTTTGGCAGTAAAGAAACAAAAGGACATTTTAAAATTCTAATTCTTCGTTTTGGATTTTGTGAATTCAGGAAAGATGCATGTGTAAGCAGGATCTTTTTAGTAATGATCTTATATTCATAGAAAGATCAATTTTTTAGGGCTTTGTTTTCCCTTGCTGATGTTCGTATCTATTTACTCTTACTTGAACACAAATTTCCTGTTGAGAATGCATTATGTGGTCTAATATGTGCTGATTCCAGAAAACTCTACTTAGGAGTTATTTATTCAAATGCTTTCTTTATATATCATCCTGTTGTATAAATTTGGAATTATTTTCTGAAATTTCATCATCAATTAGTTATTTGCATCGTGTGTGTACACACGCTGACACATTGCACTGAAATCATACACAATACTTGGAACTTGAGAAGGCCATGCCTTTAAATGCTTCATAAGGACCATCAAGTACTTGAATACTGGAGGAAATATTTTTCTGGGATTTATTCTGTTATTAGAGCATCATGTCTTCTCTGCATGAATTTACATAGTTGGAGAGCTGCTTGCTCTACTGTTAGTCCTTGCTATTAAGTTCTGAAAATTTTGAGCAGGTATCTAATCGAATGGAGGGGAGCAACAATGATATCTCTTCACTTAAGGCTGAAAAATCTTGCACTTCAGAGTTGGTTCAATCTCCTCACCACAGAATTGACACTAGTGAAGAGACAGGAGAATGGAAATCAAACAAATATTTCTATGATAATTCTCCTCTTATAAGAGGCAACAATGATATATCTACTTCTCAGATTGAAAAATCTAGCACTTCAGAATTGGTCCAATCTCCTCACCACAGAATAGACACTAATGAAGGCACAGTAGAACAGAAGTCAGGCAAATATTTCTATTATGATTCTCCACTTTATGAAGATACTGGATTTTGGATACCTGTGTCTGTCCCTCCCATGCTAGAAAGTGAGCGTGATGAATGGAGTTGTGGATTTGGTGCTAATGGTGGGTACTTTCCTGAGGAAGAATTCAATTGGGACCAATTTTTAGGAGAAGATAAGGAGATGACCATGTGGGATGTGGTTTCTGAGATGCTTCTTGTGGCACGAGGCAAAGTAAGTGCCCTAAGTTCAGGTAACCTAATAAGCCATAAAATGTCTTGGATATCAACAGATATCTTAGAAGAAACTTGGAAAGAGATGGCCAATACTCTGGCTGAGGCTAATTTTGGGAACAGTATTGAGATTCTGGAAACAGAGCCACCAAAGTGGTTATCTGACAGTGCTGCTACAGCTTGCATGCTCTGCAACATAAGGTTTCACCCAATTATGTGCTCAAGGCATCATTGCAGGTTTTGTGGTGGTATATTTTGCAATGATTGCTCGAAAGGAAGAAGCTTGCTACCTCGAAAGTTCAGAGATGCAAACCCACAACGAGTGTGTGATGTTTGCTGTGTGCGATTGGAGTCTGTGCAGCCTTATTTAATGAATCAAATCAGCCATGCCTCCCAGATTCCAACCCATGACATGACTGACCTCAGTACCTTGCGATCATGGTTGAATTTTCCATGGGGTCGGACTATGGAGAATGAGATTTACAAAGCAGCAAATATAGTTCACTCTTATTGTAAGGTAAGTCCGTTTTCCCAATGGAAATAGATTGGCATGATAATTTAAATTGTATATCCCAATGGTATGGAATTCAAGTAGATTTGCCATTTTCTATGTTGTGATTTACCCTGTAAGATTTTGTCATACAAGTCAACTAGTTAGTGATTCTACTACCAACTTCTAGCAATTGCATTTTCATCGGCTTAATTTGATATTTGAAATAATGGAACTGATCAAGTGCAGGTTAACTAACTACCTAAGTTGTTGGATTTCCCTATTGTTTCTTTTCTCAAGTTAGGCTTTTTTTATCCTCATAGTGTTTTCCAATTTAGGCTTGAATTAATATTCCTTTTAAGGCTTATTGTATTTCAAAGGTTAACTAACATTGTGCGACTTGTGTATGAGTCATGCCTTATGTTTTCTTTTACTAACCAATCCATACATGTTTGGTGGAATTTTATCAACCTCAAGTTATCAGCATCTTCCTTTTTTAGACTGACATCTATTATCATGGTCTTACAAGCCCTTGCTTGGGCTGCAGGCAGCAGTCTAGGCGGATTTTGAAGGGAACTGCATAAAAGCCTTATATGGTTGCATACAACATATGTGTTCTGCATGCAACATGTGTAATATTGTTTGATATATTTATGTGTTATGCATTGTCTGATTGACATTTTCTCTATGTGAAAGTATAATTTTTTATTGATAAGTATGCTTTATTGTGGGACATTAGTCATTTTGTTGATAATAGATATTTTTAACGTTTTTTTATTTTTTTTATTCCATTTGCTCCTTCTATGAATACACTTTTTGAAAAATTATTTGTTATTGTCGGTTGGAATTACATACCAAAGAGAGCTTCTGCTTAATGGTAAGTCAGTACCAACTGTTCAATGGAAGCTTAGACAGTGCTGTAATTATTGCTAGGTTGGTTCGCTGAAACCTGAGAAGTTAATCCCTGATGTTATTTTGAAACAAGCAAAAGGCCTTGCAATCCTAACTGTTGTCAATGTTGGTATAATGGTTACTTACAAAGTTGGGACTGGGCTTGTGCTCTCTCGGAGAGAAGATGGCTCTTGGTCTCCACCCTCAGCCATTTCTTCATTTGGTATTGGATGGGGGGCCCAGGTTAGCTTATTTCTTTTTCAAGAATTTTGTTTCTTATATATTATCTGTTAGAAGAAGAACAGAAAACACCGCAAATGATTGAATTATTTTTCACAGGCTGGAGGCGAGCTAACTGACTACATAATTGTATTGAGGAATGAAGCTGCCATCAAAACCTTTAGCGGCAATGGACATTTATCCATTGGTGCAGGATTGAGTGCAGCTGCTGGAATTTTTGGACGGGCTGCAGAGGCTGACGTACGTGCAGGTGACGGTGGTATTGCTGCTTGTTATACGTACAGCTGCAGTAAAGGTATGTTTCATCCAAATATCCATCTGCTTACATATCACTGTCTAGCAAATATAATGTTAAATGAAGTTCAAATGTCTATTGAAATCTAGAATATGAATTATGCTTCATTTAACTTGTTTGCTTCTGAACAACTTGATCTCAAGTATTGCTCAGGCAAGGTGTTGATTTACTAATCTGGTTGCCTAGACTTAGTTTGAAATGTTTTTCTTTATTAGACAAAGCAATTGCACAAGACATGCAACACTGAGAGAAACCTGGATTTATAGGACAATGTTTTGGGGCTTTCTAAGTTCTGCTTTTTCTCCCCTTATGCTTACTGTTTTCTAATCATAGAGGCAATATAGTATAAAATGCTCGCTTTATCATTACGAACTAAATATAGATTATTTAGTGTTGTCATCATGAACTGAATATAGATATTTAGTGTTGTTCAATTCTTATTGTTGTGTTTACATGGAGATAGGAAGTAGAGGAGAAACACTACAAAAAGATGTTGGAAATGTACTCGCATTTCTTTTGCTCTTCTTCTGCACTCAGGATGGATTCATTCTGTTGAAACACTATTTGCTGTTCTAGCATTATGCCGTCCTTCTCATTGCAGGTGCATTTGTTGGTTGTGCACTCAATGGGAGCATGGTCACTACTCGTGTATCTGAAAACTCACGTTTCTATGGGGCACCTATCAGAGCATCCAAGATACTTCTTGGGTCGATGCCAAGGCCCCCAGCTGCAGCTATTCTCTACCGTGCCCTTTCTGAGCTATTCATTAAGCTGGAAAGTTAGCCCAATCCATATTTGGAAAAATCATGTTTCCAGATAAGAATTTCTTCCGGGAACCTCCTCACTTAATACTGGCTCTGCTTGTTCAAAGTCCCTCCAAGTCCGTATTCTTTAGTTGTGTGCATAAAATGGCGTTTGAAAATGTACAGATTAGCCATCATTTCTGAAAATGCATGAAGCAATTGTAAATACTGAAGTAGTGTTGCACTTCTTTTTTATATTTCAGTATATAACTATATATCTGAATTCTTACGGCCTAAAATGTCTATATTTCATTATCGGTCTTCAATTTTAGTTTTATAGGATTTGCTCATTTGTTTTCTTTTATCTTAAGCACAAGTGCAAGTGAACTGAAGGAACCGAGCTAAGAATCAAAATTGATAGCAAGTGTGCAAGCTGAATGAATCTACTGAAGTTTAATTGCGTTCATTAAAAAATTCTTAGCGTAGCTATTCAAGTTTTTAACCTACGAAATTAAATCTCTACGGAGACACACGATAAAATTTAAAGAAACTATGTATATTCGATACGCACTTGTACAACAAAACTTCTAATTTATTGTCGATTATGTGCATGCTCATGTCTTTAAGAATACCATCTACTAGGCCAATTTAACGAGGAACCGACCTTTTATTGACATCATAAGAGATTCATTGGTTTTATGTAGTATTTCGATTTTGCTATAATTTTTGTTAAACTAATTTATCTTTTAAAACCAAAATATATCATAACATATTTTATCAAATCTAGCGCCGTTAAATGTTTGTCCTCCCTTTGCTAAATTGCTATTATGAAGCCATGTGACTATTACATAAGTCTCAAAATTCTGATGTAAATACCAACGTAGATTACTAAGACTAATTAGTCAATCCAATGACTCATGTTAGATTCAAAATAAAAACATTGTGCTAGATTACTTTTAGACAAAAATAAACAAAATGATAAAACAAAATTTTGTAAAAACTATTACATTAATTAATTTACCAAGAGCAGTGTATAAGTGAGAGTAGTCATCCTAATAAGATAATTTCACTAATATAAAAAAAGATACGAGTTTTTTTAATAATAGTTATGATGAAGTGGAGAGTTATCACTGCAAGAATAACCATGGCTGGTCGACGTTAGAAATATTAAACCTCTTAAATTTTTCTCTGAATGCTAAAATATTCAGCCTCTCCTAAATGGTGAAAATGTTAAATGGACCCAAGTCTTGTGTAGGAAATGAGAGACCTCATCCTTGGAAAGTGCATTTCCTATCAAACTCTTCCTGTCGGAGACTTAAAGCTAAGAATATCTATATCAAATTTTTTAAACAAAATTTAAAATTTAAAATAAAAAATAAAAAATAAAAATTTATTTTATTTAAATTTAAATATCCATTTTTACTACCTAATACATAACTTCCTTATAATTTATTATATTTTGATTTATTTATTATTATTTCTCTCTCTTTGTAATTTTTTAATATTATCTATGTTAATGGTGAAAATAATATTTAATATAAATATGGGTGAGAATAATATTTAATATTTAAAGGTGAAATTTTATTTTCTAAATTAAAAAAATTATTATTTATTAAATTTAAATTTAGATAATGAATAGGATAATTGATGTAAGAATTTTTTTTAAGTAAAATATAAAATAAAAATTTTATTTGAGATATCTGATAGGAATGCGCTTATAAAAATTCCAAGGTGTATTTTAAAATGAGAGTTCTTAATCAAACTCAATGAAAGTCTCAAAAGAAGTTGCTTTCAATAGTTTTATTTTGCAAATCTCCCTCTCAAAAATTAATAAGGTTTTAGTTTGACAAAAATGATTAAATTTAGACCCTCATTGATTTTTAAAAGGACAAAAAAGAAAGATTTGATTAAAGGAATTCCAATTATGTAAAAAAAGGTACGTCTGAAACAAATGAGATGCAAAATTTAAGAAAAATAAATAAAATGTATGCATGCCCTTTCAAAAATCTACCTAAAATAAATGGCCAAAACATTGACATTCGAATTTACTTGATAAACAAAGGATATGCTAATGTAAAGAAAAAAATACTAAGTTTATCTTGGAGGACACGGATGATAAAATAATAATAATTATTATCTTTAAGGATAAAAATACCTTCTAGTGATGCATTGGCATCACAAGGGCCATTTGTCCTAATATAATTTATTTCAAAAGTAGCTAACCAACATAATTAACATCTAATTAATCTGTCATTATATGTTCTGATGCATAAGCTTAAAGATAAACTTAAGGCAGTACGCTGAGCTGCTTTTCTACCATATACATTTGCTGCCGCGCAATATCTTTCAATTTCTCAATTCCACCAGGTGCCACCGACCCATACCAACGCCCTTTAGTCGCCGATCTTGGACCAGATGAATCAGAGCTGTCGAACGTCATATGCGCGTTGCTCATGCGAGGTAGACCTGGCACTGGACCACCGTCTGTCGGACCCTGAACCCAGGGACGACCGTGAACCCGACGGCCGTAGAAGCGTGCTCATCAGCAGCGGCGGAGGCGAAGTGATCATCATCGTCCTCATTGACTTCCGATACGCTTTCCATGTAAACCTCAGAGAACCGGCTCCCTTTTATGGCCTGAAAGATGGACCTGTCCTCGAAGGAGAAGAAAATGCAGTGGAGTAGCCACACTCGCCTCGCCATCTCTGCAAACCCAGCGAAGAATGCCGTGTTTGGGAAGCTACGGCCGGAGCTCACTGCGTCCCTGTGGTTAAGATTGCCGAAGAATGACGATTCCATTTTCGGGTGCACCAGTGACAGGAATTTTGCCCTGAGAAATTTCGCTGCTGCTGGGTGCTGCCATAGCTTCTGAAGCGGTACAATGTCTCTGAGCTCTATGAATTCGTCGAAGAACCGTCTTGGACACCACATCATTCGGTCTTCCAAGCCATCAAGGTTGTAGCTTTTAAGGTGGAAATCGGAGAATATTTGCTGACAAACGTAGGACTGGAAGGCTAAGCTCTGGTGGGTGCGGCCTCGGCAGTGCACACCGGGTTGAATTGCGCTTGCAGCGGCGTCAAGGTCCCACCTTGCTGACTCCATTTGCTTCACCAATTCTTTGACAAAGGATCTGATTGAATTGATGGTGAATCGAAGAACAGTAAGAAAATGGTTTGGGGTTAAGCCGGAGGGATGTAGCCCATTCAGGGGCGAGAGCGAACTGCCAGGGTGAAGGTTCGAGTCCAAAATTTGATTCCTTTTCTTAGATTCAAGTAGCTTGGCATGCAGGAAAAGGATCTCAGAATCCTTGAGCTTGAGATCAGACTCCAGCTTAGCCTTTGTGATTGGATACGCCTTGATTAGATTCCGTTGCTCCTTGATCTGAGCAACGAAATCTGAGCTAGAATCAGACACGGTACGGGGAATGGTCAACTGGTCCCGGAAGTAGGAGTGCTTCAGTTCCGAGACACGTCTGAACTCGGAAACGATTGCTAGATCTGAAGACTGTATCAAGTTCGGTTCATAGGGCAATTGCGCCATTTGGAGCTGCGCGTAAGATGCTTTGATGGCGGAGATGCTGGCGAAGAGGTGAGCGAGAAGGGACTCCATGGTTTGTCTGTCTTTGGAAGAGAACTTCTGCCATGGTTTCTCATACTCAACCTTGTAGAAATCACTTCCGCCTTCGGAGATGATGGTGGGGAAGTCACTGAAGGTTTGGGACAGCTTGAGCTTGTGGACTGAGCAGGAGTCTTCACTGGGAGCATCACTGGCAGAGCTAGTGAAGGAGCGGCGGAGGCGAAGAATTTTGTTGAATGCACGAGCTAAAGTTCCCAGCTTTGGCTGTGGTGCCCGTTGAGTGCACTCCATAGCGTCACTGTTTCAAGATTTGAACATGTAACACAGGAAGTCCAAAGATATTAGAGCAAAGATCGCAAGAGAAGAACAATGCTTTTCAAAAGGTGGTCTTTTTAGGGGGCATCCGTAGACTATTTCCTATTCTACTTTGTAGAGAAAGAGCAAACAGCCTGATAATTAATTTACCGAAGCACGAAGAACGACAATGACTTGAATTAAAGAGGAAGACATTAAATTAATACTACAATAGGACATTAGATTCTCGTAATCGATGAACACTGAGCATGTTCCCGTGGTGGGGCAAATCTTGAAGTTCATCTGATGAAACAGAAAAAATTATTGGGACAGAGGCTTTGGCTTATACAGCATTAGGTGGAAAAGGAATCTAGAATAAGGCAGCGGTGAGCTGCTGATTGAACTCCATACTCCATTGTCGGAGTAATAGAATTGGTATTACAGCTTGCAAACACCCGAATATTTTAGTGTAGTCAGGAAGGCCCCATGATGTGCTTACTATGGCAAAATAGACAGAGTAAAATACAAAAGAAAAAAAAGGAAGTTCCTCTTCCATGTGTAGCCCATGAATCAATGTCACTTTTTTCTTCACTTTAGTCTTTTATGAGGAAGCACTGATTCACTGAAATGCTACGGAAGATAATCCGGGATATGTTGCACTAGTTGCATCTGATGGGGGATAAGTAGTTGAGTAATGACCACTTATAATAATAGAGGCACTGGGATGTGCAAATCCAAAGAGAGGTTCCACCACTTTCTTAAGATTCAAAAAACAGAGAGAATTCTTGAAAACACAATATGCAAATATAACAACTATATGTGTCTAAACAAGCCTAATATATGAGATTAGTTAGTTTTTGAGTTAGACAAAGTTTCTCATAAACAAAATTGAAGACAATGACTGAAATTTAGGACAAGAAGATCCAAAACTAAACCGAGAAGCAATAAAAACATGAATTGAGTGTATTTATTTGATAATGAGATATGTTTAAGTAAGGTCTCATTCCAATGTCTAAAGTACAGTGATGAATTCTCTAAAGTATCCACTGTTCCTTCTTCTTAAGCTTTCAATTAATATCAACTAAGGAATCAACTCAAGGTTACTATTTTTAAGATAGCTCCACAGAGAACAGAGCATAAGTATTCCCCCAGAAGGACCCGCCCACGGCACAGCAAGACAGCGTCACGTGTTACATAAGAATTTATAGGTACTAAGCATTTGCCCGTGGAACAAATGGACAAATGCTTTCAGAGGTGAAGAGCAAAGACAGACCTACAGATCAGAGAAGAGAACATGATCGTGACTGCCAAATCTGAAGCTGATGCTTGATACACAACATTTTAAATAGGACACTGCACTTCCACTCACCTTCTATGGAGCTCACACAGCTTCCAACCTCCTTCAACAACTATTATTATATCATATTTAAGTATCATCTGTATTCTAACAAAACAACTGTGTCTGCGTGTGTGTAATTTTTGTCTGCACATCATATGAAAGATACACTAACACTTCGTAGAGATGCATGCACAGGATCAACTTTAGGTCAAAGGACAGTAGCGCGTATGTCAGTAGCCATAATGTATTAGCAGTTCAAACTACAGTAAAAAGCGCAAAGCTAAAACGCGCTCAGATCTTTGCGAAGAAAAAGAGAAAGAAATACTATTCGACAAAAGAGGGCAAATGTTAGAGTAACGAGAGAAAAAAATTGGATTTTTACGCTATTTTCACCCAAAACAGAACTTGCGATTGAGATCGAGGATATGGCGAACTATTGAAGGACTCTGGGACCGAGTCAGGGACACTCACCCGAAAACCAACCTCAAATGCGAGCTGGCCTTCTCTCTTATCACTCGCTGACCACGCCCATCGCCATCAGATACTATCGTGTCACAGCTAGAACAATCATTGGAAGAGAACTTCTAACTCAGGCGTCTGTTCGACGGTCCATGAGCGAAGCAACCTGATGGAAAACGACCTAAAAACGGAATCTTCGAACGCTTCTTCGTCCACTTCCTCCCTTCTCCCAACCCAAGCTCCTGCGCGTGGTCGAGTGATCGGGAAGAGTGACCAAGGGCAGAACGACGAGAGGCGACTGCGGAGGCAGGAAGTGGAAAAGAAGGGCAAAAGGAATCAAGTGGCAGAGGTGGGAAGAAGACGCGGCGTTGGAAAATGGAAATTGAAGACCTTGGTTTGTATCCGTTGTCCAAGACACGAAATACCCAAAATATCCCTACAATGGGAACGGGAGTGATTTTACACGATGTAGCATATTAGTATGTTCCAGCTGGATTTTTCGGATAGATTTATTTATTTCATTTTATATTTATATATTCTTATTTTTAACTATAATTTATTATTTTACACGATGTAGCATATTAGTACGTTCCAGCTGGATTTTTCTGATAGATTTATTTATTTCATTTTATATTTATATATTCTTATTTTTAACGTTAATTTATGATTTTACACGATGTAGCATATTAGTATGTTCCAGCTGAATTTTTCGGATAGATTTATTTATTTCATTTTATATTTATATATTCTTATTTTTAACGATAATTTATTAAAGGATACCTAATATTTCATATAATTTAAAATGTGTCTCAAGATTTTATATTATCCAAAACATATATTTTCTTTTATTTTATCCTTATGATAAAATTAATATTTTTTTTATTTACATGTAATATTTTTTCTCTTTTTTATTAAATTAAAAAAAAAATCTCTCATTAACATTAACCTATCGAGTTTAAACTACATGTATTAATTTTTTAAAACCATCACTAACATGGTGTTGATCTTTCAAGACCAATAGTAATATAATATTAGTCTTTTAAGACCAATACCATATTGATACTAGTTTTGAAAGACCAAACATCATGATAGTATTGATTTTTTGGTATGTTAAATTTTGATATTTATTTTTTAAAATAGTAAAAATAGATATATTTGGACTCTAAAATACTGAAAAAATTCATATGAATTGAAATTAGTTCAATCAGAGCTCTCTAGATCTATCAATGAGTTTTGGTCAAAATTCATTGATAGACATAGAGAATTCTGATTGAATTAATTTCAATTCTTATAAATTTCTTTAGTGTTCTGGAGTCTAAATATACTATTTATTATTATTATTTTTAAAAATTAATATCATAATTTAACATCTAAAAAATCAATATCAATGGTGGTGTTGGTCTTGGAAGACCAATACTATGTTAGTACTAATTTTGGAAGACCAGCACTATATGATAATATTAATTTTTTAGTATATTAAATTGTGATGTTTATTTTTTAAAAAAAATATATTTGGACTTTAGAACACTGAAGAAATTTATAAGAATTAAAAATAATTCAATGAGTTTTGATCAAAATCTATTGATGAACTTAGAGAATTTCGATTGAACTAATTTCAATTTTTATATAAAAAAAATCGATGTTTTGTAATATAAATATGTCGGTTTTTATTATTTTTTTAAAAATAAACATTATAATTTAATACACAAAAAAATTAATATCATTATGGTATTAATCTTTTAAAATCAACACCGACCTAATTTTAAGACTAATATTTGATATTATTTAAATTTGATTGGTCAATAT
>JBBUKS010006388.1:0-12591 GCA_038050645.1 Hedychium gardnerianum | reverse complement strand
TTTTCTTGGTAGCACTAAGTTGCAATGTAGTATCATGAAACCTCTTGAGAAAATTCACAAAGACTTGTGCCTTCTCCAATCTTTTTCCATAGGAGGCCCCACTCTCTTTTTCATCTCCGAACCATCTACCTCTTCAAAGTATTCAACAAATTGAAAATTCTTTATCATCCTACCAAACATTTTCTTAAACTTGTATGCAACAAAAAACATTATATAGGTGGAGTTCCATCTCGTAGGCACATCCATTGGAATGATTGACATTTTATCCATATTCAAAAGGATAACACACTCCCTAAATTGGTCCAACCGTGCCCCAGAAGAGTCAATATACATCACATAGTTTCTAATGGACTGACTCATTAAGAAACTTCAACCCACTCTTGACAATTAAATTTATAATATGACAACAACATCTCAAATGCAAATACTTACCATCAAATAATAGAGTGCCCATTTCCTTTAGCCTCTTTCCCATGTACTCCACTACTTTATCGTTCGTGCTAGCATTATCAACTATGATAGTAAAAACTTTATCTATCCCCCAGTCGCTCAAGCATGTTTCTAAAACTTTGCCAATGTCATCTCCTTTGTGAGAGGTAATCTTGGTGAAATTTATTATTCGCTTGTGCAACTTCCAATCATTGTCCAAGAAATGAGCTGTGATTACCATGTAATTGATATTTTGAATCGAGGTCCAAGTATTGGTCGTGATGCTTACCCTTTGATCACCAATGATACTCTTTATCTTAGCCACCTCCACTGCATATAAATCCCATACAAGAGATGCAATTTTCTTTCTATTGGGAATCTTGAATCTAGATTGAGCTTCCTTCATCATCTCTACAAACCCTGCCCCTTCCACTACCCTAAACGACTTCTCATCGTTAACAACAAATGCGACAACCTTATCTTCAAGCTTTTTTTGGCTAAAGATGTGGGGTGCCAAATTATTATTCATGGACGACTGTGTTAAGATTGGTTGAGGAGAACCTGACTTCATCACATTATTAGGATTCTTTTTGCATTTCTTCACATGCCCATCAATACCATTATTCCCATGTGTTCTGCTATGGGCAGGAACTTCAGTTTTGCAATAATTGCAAACAACAACAACAAAAATGACCTACCTCATTTTTGTCATTTCTCCTTATAATTTTCTTAGCGTGTAACCATACATCCGTTACTTTTTCCTTTTGCCTCCAATATCTACTATTTCTTCATGAATGATTGGTGTTTTGGATGGAGATAATGTTTGAGGTTGAGTGGTGGAAGGAGAGCTACCACTTTTGCTAGATGCATCCATGTGCACCTAATTAATAATAAATGAAAAATATCAGAGTGGAGGAGCTAATCGGAGTTGGAGATGGAGGATGGTGGGGGTTCAATAGGAGTGGCCACTAGGCTCTTATCGGCGACGGATTCTCTGCTTCACACCAAGTTTGAAAACAATTCATATAATTAAGGAAAATAATGGAGAGCGGTTGTTGAACGAGATGTCTTGAACACTAGTTTTCTATGTTTTTTTTAAAAAAGTCTAATTAAAAAATATTAGTAATATATTCAGGTTAGGTCGGGAATCCTATCAGGTAAAGCTTGTGTTCCCGATCCTTTTCTCGATCTTGATCGGGTCGGGAAAAATACCGACCACTCGGGTCGGGAAAAATCTCGACCACTCGGGTTGGAAAAAATTCGGGTCGAGAAAATTTTGAGGCGGGAACGGGTTGGGAGTCAGGAAGGGTTGAGAATTTTGTTATTTTTGCCAGCCCTAAATATTCCATCTACATGGCTCAATTTGAACCATGGTTCTGATACCAATTGTTAGGACTAAAAGAATTCACATATCTCCACAATGGTATGATATTGTCCACTTTGGGCTTAAGCGCTCATGGACTTATTTATTAGGACCGATATGAGCTAGACTGGGGGTGGGGGTGGGGGGTGAATAGCTCTCTTTGCTTCTTTGAACTTGAACAACAGCAAAAACTTGAAGCGAAGACTCCACAGTGCTAATGCTTGGATTTTACTTGGTATCCACCTCCTTGTGGTGACTAATCCAAGGGTCCATTCCTCACACTCATAGCTCCACTATGAATGTCTCCTTCTCAGAAACTTTTTGGAGGTGGAGAAGCCTCGTACAAACTCGAGCGCATAACAACAAACAAGAACACAAATGTAAATACAATCGAAAATGACTTTACAACAATGAACCTTGCATTGCTTGATCTTTCTTGCTTTGGTTGCCTCATGGTAGATGGAAATGCAATAGTACTTTGCTACAAGACTCCCCAAGAATTGACATGTTCAAATGCTTCGCGAATCCCCTTTCCAAGGTTTCTTTCAGGCTGAAAAATGTCTCCCAATAGATTAGCCTTACCCCCAATCGATTTCCAGCAGAATGACTCTTTTTTGACCGTCCAATCGATTGGTGAGTCATACCAATTGATTGGTTAGCCTCTAATTGATTGCCCCAATCAATTTTGAGGCTTTCTATTCTCTCACGAAACTTCAATCGATTAGCCCAATCGATTAATGAAGCCTGAATTGATTGCCTCAATTGATTCCAACAACTTCTGTGCTATCGCGAAAAAGCACCCAATCGATTACCCTAATTAATTGGCCATGCTGAATCAATTAATCCAATCGATTCAACAACCTACTGTGCTTCGCAAAAAACTAGCCTCCCAAGCCAATCTATTGACTTAAACCTAAAACCCGATTTTCGAGTTTAGGGTTAACCAATATGGTAACCCTAAATTCTGCTTTTTCAGGCATGAATTTGGGTATTGCCTTGTATCTGGTTGACCTCAACATACCAGGACTGTAGGATCGAAAAGAGCGCTAGAGGGGGGGGGGTGAACAACACGTGTCACTTTTTCACACTTTTCGTAAAAAACTTGAGAGTACACAGCGGAATATAAGAAATGGAAAGATGAATAAGTAAAAACAAAAAGAGACACGTTAGTTTTTACTTGGTTCACTGCTTGGCGATGGCTAGTCCAAGGCCTGTACCCAAATGAGTGCTTTCGATAGGCAATCCACTATTAGTTCGAATAGTTCAAGAGTGAAGAAATGAAAGTACAAGTAAAGAATTATTATACCAACAATTACAAAGTTAGAACTTGAGCGTAGTCATCGGTGCAGCGTTATGACGTCATGGAGAGCTTTTTGGAGCAGCGTGCAAGTATAAAAGTTGTGTGGAATGCCTGTCTAAAGATGTTGGTCGAATCTTCTTTTAGTGACCTATCCAGATGCCTCTATTTGCATTGAGGCACCTCTATCCGAGTCAATCTGATTGGATCCAAGTTCACTGCGCCTTATTTGCTTCTAGGCGCCTTAATCCCTTTGAGGAGCTTCAATCCCTTTGAGGAGCCTCAATTGCTAACATGGATCGACCTGATCGCTCCGCGACTCTGGCAAATTTATCCTAACCAGGCGCCTCAATCCCTTTGAGGCACCTAGTTGCTGACGTGCGCTGTCCAACCAGAGGCTGCCACCTCATCCTGATTACGCTAAGGTCATTGAGGCGCCTCAATCTCTTTGAGGTGCCTAGTTTGACTTGAGGCGCTTGGATCCTTCTAGGCGCCTGGTTCAGTAATTTTCAGGTTTTGACTTCTGCATCACAGTGTTAGCACAGAAAAAATATATAGTAGAAGAAATAATATTTGATGGTCTCAGGACTGTCCGATTATAACTTTTAGGTTTTCAATGAAACCCTAGGTCGAACCGACGCTTACTGTTCCCTCAATAGGGAACATGTCCTCACTTACTCCTCTCAGGAGAGTTTACCTACTGCCAAACATCTGAACCTCCAGACTTTGAACTTTCATTCAGCATCCGATCTTGACCTCCAGGACTTTCCGCTAGACGTCCTATCCTCAACCCACATAGACTTCTACTTGGTGTCCTCGACCCTTAGAGCTTTCTGCCTAATATCCTCAACCTCTAAGACTTCTGCCCGGTGTCCTTGATCTGCCAAGACTTCTGCCCAGTCCCCCAGACCACTACTTCATTGCTCAATCTCTCTGATTAAGACTTCTTGCTTAGTCTCCTAGACTAGGACTTCGTTGCCCAATCTCCCTGATCAGGACTTCTTGCTTAGTCCTCCGGACAAGGACTTCATTGCCTAGCCTCAACTAGGACTTTCAACTTACCTAAGTTCCCTTAGGGATTTGAGATTCTTACACACTCGGTCAGATTTATTAGATAACAACAACTCTTAACTTTGAACCTTTGTCATCTATCAAAACATAGGTTCGATTAGCTGATGCTTCCAGCACTAACAAGGACTTCCTCTACCCAACATCTAGTCATCCATGACCTGTTGTGACTTTTTATTGCCCAATATTTGGTCAACCTTGACCTATTAAGACTTTCTCACTCTTGCTAAGTGTCTGGTTCTCCTTGACCCACTTGTATTGGGTTGCTCGATACGATGCGTGCGGTGGACATATTTCACAAAACTATTTTATTACAACACACACATCACACGCATGCAGGATACAACAATGCTAGACATAACAACAATATAAAATTATATGATAAAGACTAGTGAAGAGCAATCGTTTAATCGATTAGCCTTACCCCTAATCGATTATCACGTCAGATCGACCGTTCAAAAATTGTAGAACAACTCTTTTTTGCCCATCCAATCGATTGGTGAGCCATACCAATTGATTGGTTAGCATCTAATCAATTGCCTCAATTAATTTTGAGGCTTTCTATTCTCTCGCGAAATATCTTCAATCGATTGATGAAGCCTGAATCGATTGCCTCAATCAATTCTAGCACCTTCTGTGTTATGGAAAAAAAGGTCCCAATCAATTATCCTAATCGATTAGCCACACTAAATCGATTCAGCAACATACTATGCTTCGCGAAAAACTAACCTCCCAATCGATTGGTAGCTCAATCCAATTGATTGTCTTAAGCCAATTGATTGGTGGCTTAAGCTAATAGATTGACTTAAACCTAAAACTCAGATTTTGAGTCTAGGGTTTACGATTGATAACCCTAAATTCATCCTTTTCAAGCCTGAATTCTAATCTTGCCTTGTATCTAGTTGACCTCAACCTACTAGGACTTCCTCTTCCCAATATCTAGTCATCTATGACTTGTTAGGACTTCCCGTTGCCCAATATCTGGTCAACCTTGACCTATTAGGACTTTCTCACTCATGCCAAGTGTCTGACCTTCTTGACCCATGTGAACTTCCCCTTGCCTAACCTCAGTTAGGACTTTCAATCACCATGTCTCTAGTCCTCCCTAACCCACTTGGACTTTGCCCTTGCCAACCTTCTCGTTGAACTTTCCCTTGCCTAACCTCAGCTAGGACATTCCCTTGCCTAACCTCAGTTAGGAGTTTCCTTGCCTAACCTCTGTTAGGACTTTCCTTGCATAACCTCCAATTAGGACTTCTCTTGCCTAACCTCTAGTTAGGACTTCTCTTGCCTAACCTCCAGTTAGGTCTTCCACTGTCTTGTCTCACTAGGTCTTTTCTCTTGCCTAACCTCAGTTAGGACTTTCTTTTATCAAGTATCTGGTCATCCCTTGACTTACTTAACTTCTCTCTAACATATTGTCAAGCATCGAAACTCAAGCGCAAGCCAACCCGAGCTTAGTCAACTTGGTCAACCTTGACCCGAGGACGATTGCACCAATATTATTTTTGGACTCTACCCAAAAGGTCTCATCCCAATAGAGATATCCATCTTATAAACTCATGATATTTTCCATGTATTTTTAATGTGAGACTTTGATTGTATTCCCAACGGATTTCATGTGTGGGGAGCACATTTAGTAGATAAAGCTCAACTTTTAATTTCACCATGAATTCCTCCCTTTACTTTTTGGTTTATTTACTATCCTCTATCTCTTTCCCCTCATTATCCGCATCTCAAAACTTAATTTCATTATTAACAATGTATCAAAGTCAAATTTGAAGAATACCTTCATTCATCATTGTTTCCACTTGGAGAATTCGCCTTCGAACTTGGATGGATGAATGTTGAAACTAGCCATCTTATTGCTTTCTTGGTAATTAGTCTAATGAGAAGCTCCTTGGCTATGATACCACTTATTGTGGATTGCATGGGCAAACTAGAAGGGGTGGGTGAATAGAGAATGTCCCTATTTCTAAAGATTTTGCAACACTTTATTCGATGTTAGCTTGATTAGTTTAAACACAAATTGCAATCAAAAATAAAGGAAATAGCAAATAAATCAAACATTGAGTTTTAACATGGTTCGATGGCCTCAGCTCCTACTCCATGGCCTATCAATCCTTTAGGTGGATTACCCTCAAAACAATCACTAAACTTTTGTCCTTCACAAAACTCTTTCAGAGACAAAAAAAAAACCTCTTACAATCTCTTTATAGGTTTCAATGGAGTACAAAGAAAGCTAAAAAAATTACAATGAGATCAGGAATGCTTGAGAGTATACTGAGAATGTTAGCCTTAATCCTATTCCATCTACTCCTTTTATAGATTCTAATTTTGGTTCTTTACCATTGCTACCCAATGCCGAACAATCATTGGAAATCTCTAGCAATCGGCTACTCCATTATTGTTGTCAACAGATCTGACCGTTGGTTAATCCATTATCAATCAACTCAACCATAAACAAAAATATTATGTTTGTTGGTTGATCGATTGATAATCCATATTGGTTAATTAGAAATACCACAACCTAGCCTTAACCCCAAAATCTCATCATTTGGAGTTTTAGAGGTTTATTGGTTGACTTATCAAGTCCCATCAGTTGACTATACTAGATAACTGATGTGTGTATTTTATGTAGGGTTTTTATTATAATTTGACACACATTTTATCCTATTTCTCGTGCATGTATTCCATGTTTTCACCTATTTATGCTTCATTTTGATACTTTTCTAGTTCAGAGAGCTGTTCTTGTTTATTTTCCTTGATATAGAGGGCGAAAAGAAGTCAAAATGATATTTGAAAATAACTTTCCAAAGGAAGAACACTCACGGCCAGTGGCCAAATTGGTGAGGTTGTGGCCAAATTTCTTGAAGCACAGTGGGCAACACGGGGAGGGGGGTGCCAGCCGGCAAGGGTCGTGCCCAATCTTTAGGAGGTTACATCGCTCAACATGGACTGCCTGATTTCTCAACTGATTCCAGTGTTCAACATGGACTTTCCATGCCAGCCGACACATGCTGTGTCGAATTCCACACTTCCTTAGAGTTCACCATGGCTAGCCCTTGCCAGCCGGCATGGGTCATGCCTGATTTTCTAGCATTTCCAACGACCACCATGAGGGGCCCGTTCCATCCAACATGGGTCATTCCAGACTTGCAAAGATCCCTAATTTCCGCCAACTTACATGGCCCATGTTGCTGCTAGCCAGCAGCCATAGTGCCCAACATTTGGGGGGGAGGGTCGTGCTGACGGGCACGGGCCGTGACAGCTACCTGAAACTTCACTATAAAAGCTAGATTTCATATCTGAGGAGGGGATCTCGATTGGGTGTCATTCAAGGGCCCCAAGAAGGCTTTGGAGAGTAGATTCAAGGAGATTTTGATGCCTCAACGCCCAAATTTTAGATCAGAGAGCTATCGAAGACAATCCATTACATTGAGACTATGTTTTTCTTCATCAATTCTGAATTATCTTGATTGCAACTTGTATTTATGATATTTTTTGGCTATAACTCCAATTTCATGGAGTAGACTCTTGATTCTAGGATTAGGCAGTAGCTCATTTGATATGTAGACATTACTTGTTTAATCTATAGAGTTTGAATTGTTTCTTATTCAATGATATGTTTGTTTGTGGTCTGGATCTGCTAATTGAACACAATCTTGATGCGAAAAGCACAAGATTTGTATCCCACAAGGATTTGAGGATGGACCAAAAGAAGAACCCAATCATCCGACCTATAGAACCCCGAGATGTGGAGAGTTGGCTACGAAAGTAAATCGGTTTGTCATGAGGAGCAATAAGCTATCATAGATCTTATTTGATCAGTTCCAATTCATCGCCTTACAGTAGGAGGAGGCATCTCGGAGGATGGACCAAAAGGAGAACTCAATCATCCGACCTATAGAACCCCGAGACGTGGAGAGTTGGCTAAGAAAGTAAATCGGTTTGCTATGAGGAGAAATAAGCTATCATAGATCTTATTTGATCAGTTCCAATTCGTCTCCTTACAGTAGGAGGAGGCATCTCGGGGGTTGTGTGATCATGTGATAGGGATCTCTTTAGGAAAGCAACCCCTCAGCTCTGTTGCTCTGAAGGTAGACGACTAATTAGAACGAAAACACCAGTGTACTTTCAAAAGTTCACATCGGATACATAATATACTCTACCTACATAAACAAGCATTGAGGATAAGAAACCAAATATATATTTAGTGTTTATAATCATTTAGGTGAAATCAAAGTCTTAGAATTGCTTTTCCAATTAATTTCTCTCAGATCACTCTCTTTCCTTCTTTCTCTACTCTAGCTCTCTCTCTCTCTCTCTCTCCTCACTTAATTCTCTGATTTCTTCTCTCGGATCTTTAATTTCTTTCACAAACTAAACCCACGATTAGTCTAGACAATTGTATTTGCTTAGTATACTAATACTTAGTCATCATTCCCTGTAGATTCGATCTTTTATTACTTGATGACACTCTGTGCACTTGCGAATTGCACACATCAAGTTTTTGGCGACTTAGTGAATTGCAAATTAATTGGATTAAATTATTTTTCTTTATTGTTTTACATTTGCATTTGTTTTCACATTTCTTAACATGATTTCTCTTTCTTCTTTGGGGATTTCTTAAATTTGAAGTATGTTGAGAATTAAGTGGACAAGATGAGGATGGTCGACGGGGCTAGACTTCTCAAAGACTATGCAACACCTTTCTCTCAGTCCTTGAGATCTTGTATTGTTTGGCCCCCAATTGAAGCCAGAAATTTTGAACTTAATCCAGATTTGTTCCTTATTATCCAACAACAACAATTCGGGGGCACACTTTTAGAAGATCCATAATGACATTTGAATCGGTTTCTAACATGTTGTGATATGGTAAAGGAGGATGACGTTTCTGAAGATGCAATCATATTAATGGGATTTAGTTTCTCTCTAACCAGCATGGCAAGTGATTGGTTGTACTCGCTTCTATCAGGAAATATCACAACTTGGGGATAAATGGAGAAGTGCTTTCTTAATAAATATTTTTCACCCACCAAAATAATGAAATTGAGAAGAAAAATCACAGATTTCAAACAGTCAGAAGGAGAATCATTGTTCATGGCATGGGAAAGACTCAAGGGATTATTGTTATAGTGCCCCCATCATGGTCTAGAGGAATAGTTTATAATTCATCTATTCTACATGGGGATATCCAATGCAGCAAAGATTTCACTAGATATGATAGTAGGAGTTTCTTTGATGAATTTTTTTTTAAAGATGCTTATGTACTTATTGAGAACATAACATCAAATCTTAAATTATGGGGAGAAGATGTAAGAGAAAAACCCTCTAACAAAGATGAAAATGATATTGTTAATGCAGCAAAATGTGAAATCGTGCCCGGATCAAACCATGAAAGTAATTTGGATCAAGTAATAAAAATATTGAGGTTATGAACCAGAGCATTAATATGATAAAGGAAAGTGTAGAGAAGTTGGTGTCCAAGGGGAAAAGCTTCCATTGGAATGCTCAAATGAACTCCTCATCCCATATGAGATAACATTGGGCAAGGCAAATGAAGACAATGAAAGGATTCTAAAAATCAGGAAGAAACTTCATACTAAGGAATTATCACCGAATATGTTACCACAAGTACCAAGTTATACAAAGTTTCTAAAAGATGCATGGTCTCTAAAAAGGAAATTAGAGGAACAGGGCATTATGGCATTAACTAAAGGGTGCAACACACTAATCCAGAAATGAATGCTTCCTAAATTAAAAGATTCTGGGAGTTTTTTGATATCTTGTACTATCAGTAACATCAACATTGAGGAAGCAATTTGTGATCTTGGATCTAGTGTGAGTCTAATACCACATACATTATGTAGAAGAATTGGACTTACTGAATTGAAACCCACGAATGTGACTTTATAGTTTGTAGATCATTCAGTCCAGCATCCTATGGGAATGATTGAGGATGTGCCGGTAAAGATCGTCGTGCCTATAGGTTTTATGGTGTTGGACATGGAAGAAGACATGCATATTACCCTCATATGGGGGGGGGGCATTTTTTATCTATAATTGGTGTCGTAATTGATGTCAAAAATCATTAGCTCTCATTTATGATAGGTGGAGAAAAAATTTAGGTTATTTATCTAAGGCTATTAAACTACCAGTTGAAGTGGATACTTATTACAGTGTCAAAGTGTTACATAGAGTAGTGCAAGAAGAAATAGCTAGTGGTGAATTGAATGATGAAGCATATGGAGATGAGGGGAATTTTGACTCCTTAGTGTGGATGGACAAAAATCCATATTTACTTATGGTTGAATTTTTTTAGCCAAAGCAAAATGCATAAACAAAGGTAAAGGCTCCTCATGTCAAACTAAAGCAACTACTTTCGAACCTTAGGTATAAATTTTTGGGGCCAAGTTCCACATACCCAATGATTGCGAATGCTGATTTGAATGAGTCAGAAATCTAGAAGTTACTTGGGGAGCTCAGATTTCATAGGAAAGTCTTAGGATATACAATTGAAGATATAAAGGGTATTAAACCGTCTTTGTACATGCATAGAATTTTTCTTGAAAATGATTATAAATATTTAGTAGAACACCAAAGACAGTTAAACCCGAATATGAAAAGGTAGTCTGAAAAGAGGTATTGAAATTGTTGGACGCAGGAGTGATCTACCCGATTTCAGATAGTGAATAGGTGAGCCCGGTTCATGTGCTCCCGAAAAAAGGGGGGATGATGGTAGTAAAAAATGAGAATAATGAATTGATTCCGACAAGAACAGTTATAGGGTGGCGAATATGCATTGATTATAGAAAATTGAACAAGAAAACAAGAAAAGATCATTTCCCCTTACCTTTCATTGATTAAATGTTAGGATGATTGGTCAAGCATTCATGCTATTGCATTTTGATAGATATTCAGTTTCTACCAAATTCTAATTCACCCAAGCAATCAAGAAAAGACTATATTCACTTGTTTGTATGGTACTTTTGCTTACAGGAAAATATCCTTTGGCCTTTATAATGCCTCAGCTACTTTCCAACGATGCATGATAGCTATTTTATCTGACTTTATTAAAAATATAATGGAGGTTTTTATGGATGATTTTTTTTGTATATGGTACCAGTTTCGATTCATGCTTGACAAATCTTTCTAAAGTCTTGCAAAGATGTAAAGATATTAACTTGGTTTTAAATTAGGAGAAGTGTCATTTTATGGTTAGAGAATGAATAGTTTTGGGACACATGATTTTTGAAAGGGGCATTGAAGTTGATAAGGCAAAAATTAAAGTCATCAAGAGGTTACCTCCTCCAATAAATGTGAAAGGAGTGAGAAGTTTCCTTGGGCATGCTGGATTTTACCGTCGCTTCATTAAAGACTTTTCCAAAATTTCTAAACCTTTGACTAATTTACTTTTGAAAGATGTTGATTTTGATTTTCACCTGGAATGTTTGGAAGCTTTTCACAGAACAAAGAAAGCTTTGGTGACAACCCCAATAATGCAAGCTCCAGATTGGAATCTTCCTTTTGAAATTATATTTGATGCTAGTGATTTTGCGGTTGGAGCGATGTTGGGGCAGCAGAAAGATAAAAAGCTATATGTCATATATTATGCAAGAAAGACTTTAGATGGTGCTTAAGTAAACTATGCCACTACGGAGAAGGAGTTGTTAGCTGTGGTATTTGCGTTTGACAAATTCAGGTCATATTTGGTGAGATCAAAAGTGATAGTTTATACAGACCATGCTGCAATCAAATATCTATTGAACAAGAAAGATGCAAAGCTCCGACTTATTCGATGGATATTATTGCTTCAAGAGTTTGATATGGAAATCAAAGATAAAAGAGGCTTAGAAAATCTGGTAGCGGATCATCTTTCTCGATTGAGCCATTGTGATGAAGACAAGAAGGGTAATAATGTACCGATAAATGATTCATTTCCTGATGAGTAACTTTTAGTAGTTAGAAGTTCAGATGCTCCTTGGTATATAGTGTTGGTGCTTAAGCATTAGCTAACCAAACCTATGTTTTGATAGATGGCAAAGGTTCAAAGTTAAGGTTTATTGTTATCTAATGAATATGACTAAATGTGTAGGAAGCTCAAATAGAAAGTCCTAAGGGAACTTAGGCGAGGTGAAAGTCCTAGTTGAGGCTAGGCAATGAAGTCCTGGTCAGTTGGACTAGGCAAGAAGTCCTGATCAAGGAGATTGAACAACGAAGTCCTGGTTCATGAGATTGGACAATGAAGTCCTGGTCCATGAGATTGAGCAATGAAGTTCTGGTTCGGGGGACTGGGCAGAAGTCTTGGCAGATTGAGGTGTTAGGATCTTGAGCGCAAAAATAACATAAGCGCGGCGGAATAAAATCAAGATCCTTCAGAAGATCCATGCGAAGGAAACCGTATACTAAGGGATTATGAGAGTTTATACCT
>JBBUKS010006378.1:0-12591 GCA_038050645.1 Hedychium gardnerianum | reverse complement strand
CTGGCTCACCTCCTCTTCCATTTCGACTGGAAGCTTCCTCAAGGCATGAAGATCGAAGATTTGGACATGATGGAGATTTCTGGCATTAGTGGACCAAGGAGATCACCTCTCCTCGTACTTGCCAAGCCAATAATTCCTCTGCCATAATCACTTCATCTCCAAATCGTAATATTGCAGGCGCTTTATACAGTCTTTTATATATAATAAGAGAAACATGCATATCGAATGTTAGTCGTATTATCTTCGTGATCTCCAATTGATTTGCTCACGTGATTAAATTCTAAAACATATAGTTTAATTTGAAAAGGAGGAACATCGGAATTTTTTCCTACAAGGGGAATGATAAATCTAAGAACGATGGCTACTTAAATAAATCTTATAAATATTTTTTAATTTATTCTAATAATTGATAGAAAATTTATATGAAATTAGATCGGTCATCTTAAAGATTAATCGATTTAAAGAATTAAATACTTACCTGATAAATTTAAATTTTCAAATAAATAAATTTTTATTGAAACTCATTCGCCATTTTCATTTATTGAACGTATACTTGACTTTTATTAATATTCAAATCATATCATACTTTCATATTTACTAAATTACACATCTCTTTCCAAAAATATAGACAATTATCTAACACACCTGAACCATGAACCACTTAAACATATTTAAAATCTTAAAAAATAAGTCAGAGTAGATTTTAAAAGCATTATTGTAAGTATTCGGGTTAGTTTTGATATTGATCAATCGAGTTAAATAATAAGGGATGAGGAGTTATGGAAGAATATACCGACAGAGCGAGAAAGATGTGCGGGGCGCATTCGAGGGACGAGAAGCCGGGAGGAAGCCTGCTCGAGCAGAATGACGGAGTTGGGGTAAGTTCAACTTCGGACGACCAGAGCATCACCCAAGCGAAGGAGGATTGAGAATAGTAAATACTAAAATTTACTATTTATCAGGGGCGCCCCAAACCATCCGAGGCGCCTCAGATCAACTGGAGCGCCCCGAATGCGTTGAAGAGAGTCTTTTCATATAGGATAATCAACGGAGTACATCCGAGGCACCCCTAGTCAATCGGAGCGCCCCCATGCCGCCATATTAGCCGAACGTTGGCTGCGAATAACAACTCAGCTTGTTGGAGGGGCCCCCAATCGTCCAGGGCGCCCCCAAAAGTGTCACATCAGCAAAATAGTTATTTCGATCAATTTTCTATAAATAAAGGCTATGTCCTCTAATTTGCGATAACACACTCTGTATTTCGAATTCTTACTCTGTACTTTTAATTTTTACTATCAATTGTTGTAAGAGGCTTCTCTGCCTCTGACGTTGTTAGAAGAAGGAGATTTTAGTGCTTTTCTACTACCTTGAATTAGCAACTTTCTAGTTGCAAACCAAGTAAACTCCTTAGCCTCTTTAGTTTAGTTTTTTTTATGTTATTTATTAATTAATGTATGTGTCCTTACTAAGTTAGAAACAAGAGAAGTCGCAATTTTCATTTGTAGGCTATTCACCTCCTCTAGTCGGTCCACCGATTCTAACAAGTGATATCATAGCCCAACCACCTTAGAAGGACTAACCGTCGTTTAAAGCTACTCATAGAATGGTCGGATCAAGCATCTATCTGCCATAGTTCGAGGGGAAGTTCATGCTTTGGAAGCGCAAAATGGAGGTATATATATTTCAAAATAGATTTTGATATTTTACTAACTATTAAATATGTTTTTGAAGTACCCAAGGACGAGAACATAGAAGAAAAAGAAGAGCACCTGTGGATCAAGAAGCAGCAAATCGATTTCATGACAAATGGTAAGGCCGAATTCCACCTTTTGAGTGTATTATCGCGTCAAGAAGTCAACCGGATTGACTCTTACAACTCCGCAAAAGAATTCTGGAAAAAGTTTCTAGAACTGCATAAAGGAACCTCGCAAGCCAAGCTAGCAAGATGAGATATGCTCAGAAACCAGCTAAGCAACTTCCGGATGGAAAAGGGAGAAAAAGTGGCTCAACTGCACGCAAAGCTCAAGGAGATGATAACTGGACTCACCAACCTCGGAGAAATGGTAACGAATTGAGACTCAATCAGATAAGCTCTAAATTCTTTTCTAAGAACTCAAGAGCGGACCTTGATTGTAGACTTGTATTATATTTCGAAAGATCTCAAGATAAATACTTTAGAAGAATTGTTTTCTACTTTTGAATTACATGAGTCATGATGTGCAGACTTAAGAAATGAAGAGAGGTCAAGCCAGAAGCTAACATTAAAAGCTAAGAAGGATGAATCAGTTTCAGAGTCATCACCTGATGAAGATGAAGAAGCATACATGACAAGAAAATTTAAAAAGTTTTTTAATTCTAACAACTTTGGTAAGATACAGGCTAAGAAGCTTTTACAAGGAACAAGGAAAGTGATGTGCTACAACTGCGATGAAGAAGGGCATATCAAGGACAACTATCCAAAATTAAAAAATAAGGAAAAAGAAAAAGATAAAAGGACAAAAAGGCCTAAGCACAAGAATCTCAAGGCGACCTGGAGCGAATCATCTTCAGAAGAGTCTGAGACGGAAGAATATGTCGGATTAGCACTAATGGCAAGCCACCAAGAACTAGACGACGAAGATACCTTAGGAGAGAGCATCTATGAAGGGGGAGCATCCACCTAAAAATCTGACATGGTAAGTGAGATACAACTCTTACCTTCTGATAAAATGTATGATGCTATTAAAATATTATCTAGAACTCTATGTAAAACTAGGACCAAATATATAAATACAAAAAAAGACTATGCATGCTTATTAGAAGATTTTGATAAACTTTAGGATGAAAATACAAAACTAAAAGAACAAATAAAAACATTAAAATCGGACAACAATTCTATATGTTCAAATTTATATGCTCCAGAAAAGAACCTTAGATATTATGAAGGGCTTAATTAGTATGTTAGAAATTATAGGAGCCAAATTATAAAAGTGTCAAAAATGATATTCATAGAAAATATATGATCAATCTAGTAGGTAGAAATTTATTTTGGATTCCAAAATCTATTTTGACCTATTAGATTTTTTGCGAGATATTTAATTATAGAAATTAATTTAGTTGACTTATTAACATAATTGGCAAAATTAATTTTTTTTGAAAACTTTGTATCCTAATTTTTTGTTTAAATTTTTTTTTGTGATAAACAAAGATGTTATCTATTAGCAATTTTTTTTTTCAAAATTTGTACATATTTTTTTTGATTAACTAACGAAAATCAAATTTTTAATAGTTAAAAATTGTCAAAAATTGATTTTGTTGTAGATAACCGTTAGATTTCATATGTTCATAAAATTTCCAGGATTTTTATTATGTCAAAACTTATTTTTAAGTATTTATTTTGCAAAATATCTATATCTGTAAAGAAAAATATTTTTTTACATAAAAGAAGAATAATTTTTTCGTGAAAATATTTTCTATGATCAGATTGATTATTTTCACCTTGACAAAAAATTTCAGTATTTTTCAAAAAATTTAAATAATTTTCAAATTTATTTTGGACAAACTAGATTTTAATTCTTAGAAATTAGTTTATTTGAAAAATAATTGTTTGGAACTTATACAAACTTGCATGATGAATATTCATCCCTTAGATTTTTTTAATGTTATTTTTATTTTTCTCACATATTTTTTTGATGTGATCAAAAGGGGAGAAATATAAGGGTTAAGTTAAGGGGAGGACTTAATTGCAAAACTTGTGTTATGATTGTAACACTATTTTTTTTCCATATATAATTTCTTGTTTGTTTTCACTAACTTAACTCGGGTTATGCACATCAAAAATATAGAGATTGTAAGTACCCCGGGTTAGTTTTGATGTTGATCAACCGACTTAAGTAAGACCTTGTGTGTTTGATGTCTTATGTCTAAGTGTACAGGGACTTAGGAACATGAGAAATCGAGTGGAAGACACAGCGAGCAAAAATGATGGCACGGGAAGCGAGTAGACAAGCTCTATGCATCCGAGGGATGAGAAGCCGGGAGGAAGCCTGCTCGAGGAGAAGGATGAAGTTGGGTTCGGGTGAGCTCAACTTCAAATGACCGATGTATCACCCAAGAGAAGGAGGATTGAGAATAGTAAATGCTAAAATTTAATGTTCATTCGGGGCGCCCCAGACCATCCGGAGCACCCCAGATCAACCAAGGCGCCCTAGACCATCCGGAGCGTCCCAGATCAACTAGGGTGCCCCGAATGCATTGAAGAGAGCTGTTGTGGAGCGGATAAGCAGCGAAGTACATCTGAGGTGCCCCCAGTCAATCAGGGCACCCCCATGCGCCAGATCAGACGAACGTTGGATGCGGGTAACAACTCAGCCTATTGGAGGCGCCCCCAATCGTTTGGGGTGCCTCCAAAAGTGTCACGTCAACAAAATAGTCATTTCGACCCATTTGCTATAAATAGAGGCTCTATCCTCTAATTTGTGATAACACACTTTGTATTTCGAATTCTTACTCTGTACTTTCAATTTCTGCTATCAATTATTGTAAGAGGCTTCTCCGCATTCAACGTTGTTCGAAGGAGACTTTAGTGCTTTTCTACTACCTCAGATTAGCAACTTCCTAGTTGAAAATCAAGTAAACTCCTTAGTCTCTTATAGTTTTTATTTTTATGTTATTTATTAATTAATGTGTGTGTCATTGCTGAGTTAGAAGCAAGAGAAGTCATAATTTTCATTTGTAGGCTATTCACCCCCTCTAGCCGGTCCACCGATTCTAACAATTATTTCTCCGCGTCTCCAAAAAAAATTAAAAGAAAAATATTAAAACCTCAGCTAAATATGGAATAGCATCAAGATTGAAGGATATGATTATACTCAGAAGAGTGTCAAGAATATAATGATCTTCAATTAGATCAAATTTGATAAGTTCAAGATCATCAATGAGTTTTGACCTTAACTATAACTTTAGACACATCCAAATCAATCCAAATCAAAACCAATGCACTCCTAGGAGCCTCTTGAGTCTCATCATGCCTTCAAACCTTAATTCCACAACCTAAATAACATGTTGTGAGTGTATGAAATTTAGTCAACTTAGTGAAATTTTAGCACAGCTCACTATGACTCTTAGTTCTATCATATTCACTCAACTATTGAGACCGTCAACGTTGCTAGAGGGGAGCAAAATAGCACCTTCACTTCACTTCGATCGTTCTCATGTGCTCATCTACAATTGGTTAGTACTTAGCACAAAGAACACAAATCAAAATCAAGAGGAGAAACAAACACAAACACACACCAATTTAATGTGGTTTGGAACCCCTGGCTCCTACTCCACGACCTATCGTCTTAGCGAATAATCCACTAGCTCTCTCCTTATTGGATACCTTTCAGAGGCCAAGAAACCTCTTACAATACTTATTGTTATACAAGCAAATAGCATTTGCCATAACATATTTTGAAGAATCTAAGTGGGGTGTGGAGCAATATGTGTCATCACTTGAAAAACACTTGTGTGTTTCATTGATGTCCTCTGCATGTTCTCTGATGATTTCCTCCATATATTTGGGTAAGGGAGAAGTGCCAACAAAAGGGGTATTCTAGTTTTCCCAAGGTCGTGGAAGCTTGCTCTGTAATTGGTAGACTCCTCAATGATATAAGATCACATGAGGTAATCATTTTAGTCACTTCCATTGATACATTAGTTTAGCAACAATGTTTGACAATTCCAATTAAAAAATTTGTAGACAAATCATGAGAGAGACCATTTTGCCTCTATAGTGAAAAGTTACATAAAAGAGTATAACACAGATGTAAATGTTGTATGCAAGAAGCTACGAGAGATGATGGTGAAGGCATGAAAGGATTTAAATAAGGAACATCTCAATCCAACACCAGTAGCTCAACCTATAATTGAAAAAATACTCATCTTTGCAATATCAATGGAAGACGTATATGCGTACACTAATGAGTACACCCATTCCCATAATAAAATGAAAGATAATATCTCTTTGGTGCTGGTTGAACCCATTCCAATCGATGAACGAATCATCATGGTGGTCATGAAAGATGGTGCTCTAGGGTTCCCTGAAAATGGAAAAACCCTATTCCCCAATTAGGGGGCTTCTTGGGAAACAACTGAGCCACGAAGGAAACAGGGTCGTGGCACAATCCGGCCTATCCGAGTTGGCCTCATCCAAAAAGCTGGGGCCAAGGTACGATCGGGCCATGTTGACCACGATAGTGAATTCCAGGCTAAGGCACAACCGTTCCTTTTAGGCATGACCATGCCGTGTTTATCTCGGCAACTTCCTTGGGCAAAAGCACGATCGGACAATGTTCAGGCTGAATATCTCCAGGTGAGGCACGACCGTGCCTGGGAGGCACGACCGTGCCTAGGAGGCATGGTCGGACCGTGTGGGCTTCTGAAGACTCATTTTCACTCCATTTCTTCGGTTGATCTCGCCCAATGGAACATGTCTGTGTCTTTGGACATAGTCAGAGCGTGTTCCTTGCTGCAACTTCTCCTTCCTATCTTTTAAATGATCCATTATTGCTTCGAAAACACGTCCTATCAATAAAAAAATAAGAAAAGAGCAACTCTCCGAACTAAAAGAGTAAAAATAAAGAAAACACTAGAAAGAAAATGAATGCATGTAACATATATTCATGAAATACAACAGGATGTATGCTAAACAATGTTAAAAAAATATATAAGAAATACACACATTATTTTTCTTAATAGGGAATTTGTAAAGTTGAGTTTAGACTTAGAGATGAAAATGTGTCATCTCCATACCATACAAATTAGTGACTGATGCATTGCACCATAACATGAAAATTGATCTTCAAAATGGTATACTAATTAGAGGGAATTCACTATCCACTAATGACCAAGGATCATTCAACATTTTACGATTCATTAACAACATATTAATTTAATCAACAACAACCGAAAATGATATACTTGACAAAGTGGAACAAAGGAAAGCTTAGTAAAAAAAAGCATAGAACACAAAATTATACTCCATAAAACATCATATACAGCAAGATATATAGAAGCAAATAGTGCATACGACTAAACACATAAATACACACTTGACTACTGCTTAACGAAATTGGATGAACACAAACATATACAAGTGCTAACATTTAAGCCTATATAACATTTGAACATTCAGAAAACAAGTGAACTCAACGTTCAACATAGCACAAACCTACTAAAATTAATGACCAAGATAATTGTTTCCACACACACTTTCATGATAAAAATGAAACCTTTGGCCGCTATGATTGCATCTTTCCCGCAACTCTTTGGAATCCCGTCCAATTAGCATATAGTTTTTATATTGATAAACAATGGATTATAGTTTTCTAATACAAATATAGTTTTTTTCTTACCGCCTCTTCTAAAATCATGCAAATAAATAACAAATTGGTGCCTCATAAAGTCTGACCTCTAGGCATTGTTATAATGAAATTTAATTGAATGAATATGCACAAGATATTTGTAGCTTTGACCGCTATGGAATTATCATTGTAAAGTCTTTTAGGTTAGAAATAAAAGGGAAGTGATCTCCCATGCCAACTGTAAGTACCCGGGATAATTTTGATGTTGATCAACTAAGTTAAGTTAGATTATGTGTGTATTTAATGTCTTGTGTCTAAGTGTGCAGAGACTTAGGAACACAAAAAGTCAAGCAAAAGATGTAGTGGTTGAGAAGGATTACACGGGAAGGGAGCCAAAGAGCTTGGTGTATCCGAGGGACAAGAAGTTGTGGAAGAGTACACCGGTAGAGCGAGAAGGACGTGCGGGACGCGGTCTGAGGGACGAGAAGCCGGGAAGAAAGTCTGCTCGAGGAGAAAGTTAGAGTTGAGTTCGGGTGAGCTCAACTCCGAACGACCGAAGCATCACCCAAGCATACAGAACGAGGAATGCTCAACAGTTGTAGTTGACCATTCGCTCGAGGTGCCTCCGTTGCTTTGGAGGCACCTCGGATGAACAAGCGTTGGAGGCACCTCAGATGACTCGAGGCGCCTCAAATGACTCGAGGTGCCTCGGACACCAACTGCTAGAGGCACCTCGGATGCGTTGGAGGTGCCTCACCCCCCATCCATTGGAGGCGCCCGGATGAGTTGGAGGCACCTCAGACGCCCAGGAGCTGTTGCGTAGCGGATAAGTAGCAAATGTCACATCAACCGTTGGAGGCGCCTTAGATGCATTGAAGGCACCCCCATTCCGCTAGATCAAAAGAGAACCGTTGTGACGAGGATAGAGTTTGCCCTGCTAGAGGCGCCCCCATTCGTCCAAGGCACCCCCAACAGTGTCACATCAGCAATAGTCATTTTTTACCAGCACTCTATAAATAGAGTTCTCTTTCACTGTTCTAAATAACACACTCTGTACTCCAATTTCTATTTAATTTTTTTACTGTTAGTGCTTTCAATGGTGTAAGAGGTTTCTCCACCTCTGACTTGCTGTCAAAGAAGGAGCTACTTAGTGAGCATTTTTATTGTCTTGGATTAACAATCACTCAGGTTGTAACCAAGTAAACTTTTGTGCCCCTTTCTTTCTTTTATGTTATTTGTTTTTAATATTTAATGTGTGTGTGTCCTTGCTTAGCTAGAAGCAAGAGAAAGTTATAATTTTAATTTGCAGGTTATTCACCCCCTCTAGCCAGTCCACTTGCTCCAACAAGTGGTATCAGAGCCCAACCGCCTTAGAAGGACTAACCGCCGACTAAAGCAACAAGAAGATGGCCGAATCAAGCATTTACCCATCGAAGTTCGAGGGGGAGTTCACCGTCTGGAAAAGAAAAATGGAGGTATTTTTTAAAACTAATTTTGATATTATGTTATGTATTAAAAATGATTTTGAAGCACCCCTAGACGAGGACGGAGAAGAGAAGGATGAGCACCTATGGTCAAAGAAGCAAAGAGATAAATTCATGGCCAACAGTAAGGCTGAATTTCATTTATTAAATGTATTACTTGTGCAAGAAATAAATCAAATCGGTACATACAAGTCCGCTAAAGAACTTTGGGAAAAGTTCTTAGCACTCTACAAGAACATCATAAATTAAGTTGGCCAAACGAGATGTACTCCGAAACAGGCTCAACAATCTTCGACTGGAGAATGGTGAGTCAGTTGCTCAACTGCACACAAAGCTCAAGGAGCTTATCACTGGACACACCAACCTCGAAGAAACGATAATGAATCAAGACTCCCTCCGATATGCATTAAATGCATTTCCAAGAACCCCGAAGTGAACATCGATTATAGACTCCTACTATATCTCCAAAGACCTCGAGGTAAGTACTTTAGATAATTTATTTTCAACTGTGGAATTACATGAGTCTCGATGTGCAAGACGAAAAGAAAAGAAGCCAAATCAGAACCTAGCACTCAAAGCTAAAAAGAACGAACCGAATTCAGATTCATCACCCGACAAAGATGAAGAAGCGTTTATGGTAACAAAGTTAAATAAGTTTTCTTTAAACTAATAATTTTAATAAGACGCAAGCCAAGAAACTTCTTCGGGGAAAAAGAAAAGTGAGGTGCTACAACTGTGATGAAAGACATATGCCCAAAATTGAATATCAAGGAAAAAGAAAAAGACAAGGTCAAGAAGGTCCAAGCACAAGAATCTCAAAGCGAGATGGAGCGACTCATCGTCTAAAGAGTCCGAGAATGAAGAATACGTTGGACTAGTACTAATGATCGACGACCAAGAGGAGAGCATCGGTGAAGGGGAAGCTACTTTAGAAGAAAACATCAGTGAAGGGGGAGCATCGAACTACGAGTCCAAAATGGTAAGTGAGATACATTTTCTACCTCCTAATCAATTATACGATGGTATTAAAATGTTAGCCAGATCATTGTGCAAACTTAGAACAAAGTATGTAAAATTAAAAAGGACAACATTGATTTAAGATTTAATTTAGCAACAATATGTCCATTAGAAGAATTTGATAAATTGAAAATGCTAAATTAAAAAATTTAGTAGAGACTCAAAAGCAAGAATTAGTAAATTTTTTTAGAATTTCTTTGGTGAATATTTTTGCTAGAAATTATGAAGGGCTTAATTGGTATGTTAGAAAAAATAGAGGCCAAATTGCAAAGATTGCAAGAAATAATATTCCAATAAAATTGATTAATCTAGTAGGGGAGAATTTATTTTGGGTACCAAAATTTATTCTAACTTATTAAATTATCCCTATATGCATGCTAGAAATTAAATTGTTTGAACTATTAACATTTTTTTTGCAAAATTGTTTTTCATAAAAATTTTGTTCGAATTTTCAGTTTTAAATTTTTTCATGATAAACATATATGTTATCTATTAACAGAAATAATTTCAATTTTTTTTTGACCTTTATTTGATTTTCTATGAAATTTATAATAAAAGTTGAATTTTTAAAATCAGAAATTTTCAGAAATTAATTTTTTAAAAAATAATTTTTTATATAGATAAATGTTACATTTTGAATGCTTAAAATTGTTTTCAAGATTTTTCAATGTCAAATTGTATTTCTAAGTCTTTTTATTCGAAAATGTCTAATTCTATAAAGAAAAATAGTTTTCTCGTGAAAGTTTTTTATTTGATCAGATTAATTTCAGTTGATTTTGATAAAAAAATTCAATATTTTTATAAAGTTAAAAATAATTTTCAAATTATTTTTGAAAAAACTGAAGTTTAATTGTTAAAAATTATTTTTTTCAAAAAATAATTGCAGTAAAAATACACAAGTATGAATTCTATATGTATAGCCATTATAAAATATGTCACAAATTTTCTCTATTAATTAACATTTTTCTCATATTTTTTTTATGTGATCAAAAGGGAAGAAATATGTGATAAGTTAAGGGGGAGATTTATTTAATTGCAAAAATTTAATTATGATTGTAAAATTTTTGTCATAAATAATTTTTGTTGTTTTGATTTCCCTAACTATTACTCGAATTGTTTCACATCAAAAAGGGAGAGATTGTAAGTACCCCGTGTAAATTTTGATGTTGATCAACCAAGTTAAGTTAGGTCTTGTGTATATTTGATGGTTTGTGTCTAAGAGTGTAGAGACTTAGGAACACAAGACATAGAGTGAAAGATGCAGTGGTTGATAAGGATGACACGGGAAGGGAGCTGACGGGCTTGGTGCATCTGAGGGATGAGGGGCTACGGAAGAATACACCAGTGGAGCGACATGGATGCGCAGGACACGGTCTGAGGGACGATAAGCCGAAGAGGAAGTATGCTCGAGGAGAAGGTCAGAGTTGAGTTCAGGTGAGCTCAACTCCGGACGGCCGAAGCATCACCCAAGCATACAGAATGAGGAATGGTCAACAGTTGACAGTTGTAGTTGACCATTCGCTCGAGGCACCTCTGTTGCTTTGGAGGCGCCTTGGATGAATAGGCGCTGGAGGCGCCTCGAATGACTCGAGGCGCCTCGAACGCCAGCCCCTGGGGCGCCTTAGATGCACGGGAGTCGTTGCGTAGAGGATAAGCAGCATATACCACGTTAGCCGTTGGAGGTGCCTGGGATGCATGGAGGCGCCCCCATTCTGCCAAATCAGGAGAGAACTGTTGCGAAGAGGATAGATTTTGCCGTGCTGGAGGCACCCTTATTCGTCCAAGGCGCCCCCAATAGTGCCACGTCAGCAATGGTCATTTTTGACCAGAACTCTATAAATAGAGTTCTCTTTCACCGTTCTAAATAACACACTCTGTACTCTAATTTTTGTTTAGTTTTTACTGTTAGTGCTTTCAATGGTGTAAGGAGTTTCTCCACCTCCGACTTATTATCGAAGAAGGAGCGATTAATGAGTCTTTTATTGTCTTGGATTAACAACCACCCAGGTTGTAACCAAGTAAAATTCTGTGCCCCTTTCTTTCTTTTATGTTATTTGTTTTTAATGTTTAATGTGTGTGTACTTGCTTAGCTAGAAGAGAGAGAAAGTTGTAATTTTAATTTGCAGGCTATTCATCCCCCTCTAGTCGGTCCTCCCGCTCCAACAAGCCAACTACGTGAGACTTTGTCATAGGCTCATCATTTGACATGCTTGTCTATGTAAAATACATTTATTCTTGACAAATAATTCTATTAAGTTGTAACATTGAATGATCACATCTTTGACCCATCAGTATTTATTATGAGTAGGCAAGTTAGTGCAATAGACTTCTGATCAAGATTGACCAAGCTTGAGTTAGTTTGAGTTGAGTTTCGATGTTTGATCAATATATTTAAAGTTGAGAGAAAAGTTAAGTAAGTTAAGGTTGATCGAATACTTGACAATGAAGAAGTCCAAGTGGGTCACTATTGATCGGATACTTGACAGTCGAAAGTCCAACAGAGAGTTGACTATTGGGTAGCCCGACACGAATGCGTGCTTTTAGATATTTCAAAAACGTGCACAGCGGAAGACATAAATAATAAATCCTAATTTATTACAACACACACATCCACGCATGTAAGATATAACACGTGCAGATATAATCTCAATATAAAATTTTACGGAAAGAAATTTATTCTAGTTATACCTGACGGATCACGTGAAGTGGAAAGGGCATCAACCGACCAACGTTGTAGAGCCTTGCCTCTATTCGTATCCACGCTG
>JBBUKS010006367.1:0-12594 GCA_038050645.1 Hedychium gardnerianum | reverse complement strand
CATCTTTCTTGAGTGTGGCGTCAATATCCTTCCCTACATCTGAATATCAAGGCGATCCGTTTCCAAGGTGCTTATCAACATAGGAGGATGATTCAAGGATTTTGGTTTTACTATGATGCTAGTTAATGCCACTACTACATGTTCACCTACTTACCCTCCATGTTTATGATCTTGTAGGAATTTCTAACCAAACTACCGGTGAAAAACCTGTGAAGATTACCTCAGAGTGCTTACATCATTTTCTTCCAAATGTTATTAAGTAGAAAAGGTAACATAGAAAGTCCAGTTAAAGGTCTATCTTCTATCACTAAGGTTCCCCAGGTATACAATCTAGATTACACAGGTCACTTCCTAATATTAGAATGGTGAAAATCCATTGAATTATAGTTAGCTAATCCCTTATGGAGAATTACCCTCAATTCAAAGATTACTCTAGAAATTATGGTTAAAGGTTTACCCTTTGTCACTAAGGGCTCTCCGGGTATACAATCTAGATCACTCTCCTCTACATGGTGATAATCCTTCACAACCACATGCATACAGATTTCACCAAACACATACAAAGCATCACACACATGGAACAATTCATAAACACTCATAGAATAAGAAAATTATCATATTCATAGTTCATACATCATAGAATTCAGACATTTCCATAATAACATTCTTACAACTCAAAACTTGAGAGTGAAGGAGAAGAAATACTTATCAAGGAGATTGTCGGTGTCTTCAAGATGTTTCCTTGCTCTAGAGGTGGACAGATAGTCGAGATGGATGAAGATGGTAGCTTTGGGTTTCCCCCTAAGGGGAGAACCCTTTCCCAAGGAAGGAGGAGAAGCTCCCAAACAAAGATGCTTAAGAAAGGGTTTGCTTGACCCTTTTATACTTCCCCCAAATGGTCTAGATCTGAGAGGCTTTTTAGGCTCTGTAAAAATAGGTTTTCACCCATTAGATCACTTAATCTCGAGTTTGACTCTGAACTAAAGTTGTATCCCTTGAAATTATCTTCAATTTGATATATAGAACGTCTCAAAAATATAACCGAGCAGAAAGTGATGGTGGTTCAAAGTTTGGTCTATAGTATGGGCGAATGACTCGACATGGCCATGCCTAGGTGGTACGACCATTCCTTTTAGCATAGATAGACTGTAGTTTATTCTATTTCACCCTGAAGAAAAGTTGTAGATCTTTAAGTTATCTACATTTTGGAAGTTGATTTAGCCCATTTCTCCAATCGTACGAAAAGTTACGGCCATTTTACTTTTGGTCTGTAGTCTGCCCAAGATTTGACATGGCCTTGTAACTCATGCGACATGGCCGTGCCTCATAGGCACAGGCGTGCAATGGAAATACCCAAGTAAAATACACGACCATGCCAAAAGGCAAGGCCAAACCGTGGTTCCCTTTGGAAATGCTCCGAACAAGGATTGAAAAGACATGACCATGCTGGGAAGCACGACTGGGTAGTGGGATGTTCTATAAATTTTGAGCAAGTCTCCTAAAGAGGCACAACCATGCCTTTGGGCATGAATGACAGTGGGAAGTGGTGGAGTTGTTGAAGAGATTTCTGGAAAGGCACGACCGTGCCTGCGAGGCACGACCGTGTCATGGGCCATGCTGGAAAAGCTGGTGGCATTTAATTGAGGAGCACGACCGTGCCTAGGAGGCACAACCGTGCCTTGGAGAGGCATGACCATGGTAAGTTGGTTTCATCCAAAAGCTGCTCTAATGTCCATTTTACACCTTTTTCGCTCCAAATTACATCCTATTAATCAAAAATACAAAAGAGCAGATCTTCAAGCTAAAGGAGTAAAAGCATAACAATATAATAAAACGGGATGCACTAATGTATATAATACTCAGTGAAATATAAGTGCAACAAACGACGCCTAAAAGTATATATAATCTACACACATCACACCTCAAGACTTAAACCTTTGTTTGTCCTCAAGAAAAATCTGAAATCTAGATTTATGTGTGTAAATGATGGGTCATAATCCATAGTGAATCAGTCTAATCCTATCATGTAGTTTCAATAATGAGCATGATACAAAGTTGTTTGAGTGTGACCTAAGTATAAGTTCTCTGTGCACGGTGCGATGAGTGGCTATACTTTTCAAGTATCAATCTCCAAGCCTAGTCAAGTTATCATATAACCGTGTTCCTCATGCTTCCGACAATAGACACTTTACCTGCCACACGCATATTTCATCCCTCTCAAACTACACAAGCTCTTTAAGGAATACTCGGTATCAAGAGAAACATCATAGTTATTTCACAGTAACCTAACTCAGTCTCAAAAGGGAAACTTGTTAGTTTCTAAGCATGACAACTATTTGTTTATCCCTTATTATTCTTCTTCTTCTTATTTTTTTAGTGCTTATGAAATAAAGCACTAAGACCAATGGTGCTTATAAGATGAAGCACTAAAATAAGTATATGGACTTTGATTTTTCCAAATGAGTTGACATAATCTGAGTTTATCCAGTAACCTAAATGTAGTTGAGAAGTCACAAAGGAAAACAAACATACTAGTCAAATTCTATGAATCATAACTATTTTCGGAAGTATCTACCTTCAAAGTCAAGCATAGTGTGAAGAGATCCTTAAACTAGACTAACACTCAAACTCTTCCAATAAAAATATTGCTCACGTCATGCTATCTATGGATAGGAGAATATAAGTCACTAAACATACTATCATACTTTATCACAACAATATGAATATCTAGAACAAGCGTGCGAGTATCTTGTTATGAGGAACAAACAAATAATGACATGATATTTGATGCAACTAGAAAAATTTATTATGCAAAAAGAAATATGAGAAAAACTAACTGACAACCCAACATATATGCATCCCAAGACTTAAATCTTTCATTGTCCCAATGAAGACTAAATATATTACGGAGGACGTGGGAAAAAGAGGAAGTTAGGGAGGTTACCAAGAGACGTGGGGCATAAGTCATTCCACCGCTGAAGTCACTCCTCCATTTGGTAGTCTTACTCCTACTTATCTTTGAATCCTATAAAGAGAAGATTAGACAAGAAAAATTCAAGTAGGGGTCAGTTAAACTAAAAATTATGAAATTAAAAAAAAATGAAAATGAAAGCAAGAAAGAACTTGGGTTGCCTCCCAAGAAGTGCTTGGTTTTGGTTATTAGCTCGACCCCATTTTAGTTCTAATTAGCAGTGCATGCTTTGAGGTAGTTGCACTCTCCTTATTAGATGCTCCAATGAAGTATCCTCTAAATATCACTCATGGAGGAGTAAGATATTTCAAAACCCTCTTACCAAGGGTTCTAAGTCTCTCAACAAATATGCTCTTTTTCAAAGACTCATTATGATGTCGTCCATGTGAATCCAGTGCAAAATTACTCCTGCCACCAACATGCTCAAAAAAGAATTGGTTAATAGTTTAGATATATCAAATGAAATTTTACCATTACTAATTACCGAAGAGAGTAAATCATCGAACATGGTTTCATATGTAGATAAGAAAAGCTATGGCTCAGGTGGTGGTGCCACTAAAAGAGGTGATTTTTGGGACTTTGCCTCTACTGTACAAGTCCCTACACTTTCATTAACAACAAATTCATTTCCTGCAACATCCATGTTGTCAAGTGGTAGTGTGACCAGAGAAAATGATTCTTGGGGCATTGCTTCTACATCACACGTCCCTACACTTCCATCCACAACATCATCATAAGCAAGCTCATCTTCATTAACTTCACTCATCCTAGATTTCTCCAAAGTTGAGAGTCGAGTTGACATTCTAGTGCATAATAAGTCTGTTTCAATACTCTTAGCATTCATTTGCTTATTATCCTCGTGCATCTAAGCTTGTGAGGCTTGGATTTTTTCTATCATTTTCAATATTCTATTCATTTAGGATGAAGATTGAACTTCCATATCTTGTCCATAGTTTCCTTGTCCTTGATTATGGAAAAAAAAATTGGGATTCCTCCAAATAGGGCTACAAATGTGCGAATATGATGAGGATGTTACGTTAAACTTTTTAGTGAGATTATCCAATTGTGTTTCCAAATTGTGTATCCTAATGAGTTGTCATTTGTATGACCTGTTTCTTCACAAGCTTTACAATAATATTATCCGGCCACTAATAGTATTTGGGGAAGGCACCCCATTTTTCTCCATGTATTCCATGTGAACGGTCAAATAGTATTGGACAATTATCATTCGGATGACCTGTTGCACCACAAGTTTCACAAAAGATATTAATAGAATTCACAACATTAATTTAGTCTAACCTTTGAATTAGAGAATCCATTTTTACGTTCAAGGAGAGCATGTCCATCTGAAAGATAATAGTTAGAAAAGGATAGACATGTAATAATGAAAATCTAGCATAAAAAAAATACAGATAAAGAAAAAGTCTAGATTAACTAAATTGCTAGTCAACTAATGTTAATCAAAAATAGTGTATGACAATAACGTCAGAAACTTGTTCGTCTAAATCGCAAGTGCACAGTATAGTCATTAAGTAATAAAAATATCAATCCACAAGGACTATTGATTAAGCACTAGTCAAGTTTGCAAAGCAAGTTATCTAGACGGTCGAAGGTTGGTTTAATGCTTGAGAAATAGAGCTTGAAAGCAAGAGCTTGAGAGAGAGAGAGAAAGAGAGAGAGAGAGAGAGAGTGAGCAAGAGAGAGAGTGTGTGAGAGTGAGTTGGCTTAGGGGATGATTCTTGTATTTTAGTTTCACTATGATGCTAGTTAATATCCCAAGTACATGTTCACCTCCTTACCCGGAGTGCTTACATCATTTGCTTCCAAATGTTATTAAGTATAAGAGGTAATATAGAAAATATGATTAAAGGTCTACCGTTTGTCACTAAGGGCTCCCCGGGTATACAATCTAGATTACACAGGTCACTTTCTAACATTGGAATTGTGAAAACCCTTTGAACTATAGTTAGCTAATCCCTTATGGAGAATTACCCCCAATTCAAGGTGATTACTTTAGAATGTCTAATTAAATGTCTACCCTCTTTCACTAAGGGGGAGGTAAACAATCTAGTGCACTCTACTCTACATGGTGACAATCCTTCACATCCACATGCATACATCTCACACACATTACACCAAACACATACAAAGCATCACACACATAAAAAAATTCATAAATACTTTATAGAATAAGGGACTTGGCATATCATAGTTCATACATCAACATCACATCATAATTATTTTCTACATCCTAGAATTCTGAGATTACTCCATGAAAAAGGAAGAACAAACCAAAGACACAAATAATAACATTCTTACAACCCAAAACTTGTGAGTGAAGGAGAAGAAATGCATGTCAAGGAGATGAGAGGCATGGTCGTGCCCCATTGGCATGGCGCAACCGTGGGAAAATGACTAAAGCAAGGCACATCCAAAGCATGAGCCTCTCTAGAAACTTCTTCGACCTTGTTGAAGAATTGGCACGATTGTACCTTTGGGCATGGCATGACCGTGGTTGGTGATGGAAACTCTGAGGCCACGGCTGGAAGAAGAAACGGTCGTGCCTTTAGGCTTGACCTGGTTGTGGGGTCTATTGGAAATGCTGGAGGTTTTGCTAAATTTGGCATGACTGACCCGTGGGGCTTGTTGGAATGTTGGCCCTGGTAACTTTGGGAGACATGGTCGTGGGACAAACTTTGCACGGCCATGTGTTGTCCAATGAAGAGAGCCACGGTCGTGACTTTGCTATTTTCTCTCCAAGCTTATCTCAATGTCCATTTTGCTCCATTTTCGCTCTAAATCGCGTCTTGTCAATCAAAATAAAAAAGAGAGCAGATCTCCGAACCAAAGGAGTAAGAGCATGATAATATAATGAAATAAGGTGCGATAATGTAGATTATACTCCATGAAATATAAGTAGATGTGCAACAAATAATGCCTAAAATCATATATAATCTACGCACAACAAGTAACAGAAGGGGGAATCCATGTTTTCTAATAAAACCATACCCTTTCTCCTCACGACAAATAATTTTCATAGCTAAACAAGAGTCGAGATCAATTTTAGAGTTATGTTTTATAATTTTCAGTCTAAAAAGTTTACACCCCAAGTTAATGGCTATGTGAGTAATTAACTCGCCAAACACAATACATCTCTCTAGGTTATTAATAAAATGGAACCCTAAATCAAAATCAACCTTATTCAACATTACCTAAAAATAATAAAGCTCTAGCTTTCGCACCACTCCATCGCTAACACCCCGATCAAAAATAGTTTTGCTCAAAACCAAGTGGAGGTAATGGAAAGTTGGGTTTTGAAGAGATGAGGCATTGGAACAAGAAAGGTCATAGGGTTCATCCAGATCCATAATTTCTTTCCAAAATGTATTGATATTAAAAGCATGATGAAACCTACGAGACACTTCAATGGGCATACCAAAACAATTATTAAAATCATAAAGAGGCCATTCATAATCATGATTCATTAGACAGAAACTAATCTTCCCATCATTGTCACTATCAGAAGCAAAATAGGCCTCTATGGAGCTTAAGAATTCTAGGGTGATTCTAGGATAGGTTGGATAATGAAGACTTATCAAATCTATCCAACATATGTTGCTAATCATTCAATTCATATCATTTGTAATTCCTAAGACATTCATAGTGTGATTGTCAAGATAACGAGTGCAAACTCATTTTCGGGTAACAAGCACATCAAATCTAGCTTTTTCCTCTTCATTACGAAAAATGATTCCAAAAGAATTCTTGTTATCTTCGTTGCATGTCTGGCATTTTCTTTGGTCAGCTTAATACCCTAAGTAGATCGCCACACGATCGTGCCAAAAGGCATGGCGTCAGCATGGTTGCTTCGGGCTTCTATGGGATCCCTCACATGGTCGTGTCCATTAACACGACCAAGTTGTTTTAGTTTTTTTATAGCCGTGTGTAAAGAACATGATCGTGTCTTGGATGCTCTCTTGTTGTACTTCATGATCGGCACAACCGTGTCAAAAGACACGGCCACACCATGGTACATTCTAGAATTTGGAGACACAGGCGGCTGAAATCTTCGAAAGAGTAACCTCCGTTGGCCTGACCATGTCAATAGACATGGCCAAGCCATGACTTGATATGGTGGCTCAACTATATAAGGCACGGTCATGTTAAATAACATAGCCTTGCCATAGTTTGATATTGCATAAATCCTCCTTGAAACACGGCCGTATGAAACCACACGACCCTATTTTTGTTGGTCCTGGCCCGTGCAGTGATGAGGCACAACTGTGCCTTTTGGGTATGACTATTCTTCAACTTTCTCTTCAAAAGTTACTCCACACTCATGTCAAGTCCCACGACCAGCTCGTAGAGGATTAAAGCCTGAAAAAGAAAACAAAAACAAGACCAAATTAAAGTTCAAAATGTAGTAGCTGAAAACGCAAAGCAAAAATAGAAAAATGAACCCTTGGGTTGCCTCCCAAGAAGGACTTGTTTAAGGTCACAAGCTAGACCCATGTCAAAGCTCAACTTGGAGCCTTTGCCTTGAAGGGGTTGCGCACCCCTCCATTATTGCAAGTTGGTGTTTCAAGCCCATCCCTCATTCGGGCTCTCGCCGGGATAATATATTTGTCAATTTTTATCTTAGGCCATTTTTCTCTTCTCTCACCGGACTTGGTGTTTCATCCAGTGGTCTATTATGGGGATGATGTTTCTTCTCATCCGGTTGGAGACCTTCCAACCTACAGCACAAGCTCTTACCTACATAAAATGTATTAGTGGCCTTAGATAAATCAAATTCAACTTTTTCCTTGCATACTACCAATGTGAGCTTATGATTTTTAACATCTATTTATGCTCAAGTCGTAGCAAGGAAAGGTCTTCCCAAAATAATGGAGATTTTTGGATCCTCTTCCATATCTAATACCACAAAATCAATAGCGACTATGAAGCCTCTTACTTCCACCGGCACATCCTCATTTATACCTATAGGGTATCTACAAGAATGGCCTGCTAATTGTAGTGCCATGGTGGTCAACTTGAGATCATTGAGTCCAAGTCTCTTGCACACAGAAAATGGGATGAGACTAACACTAGCTCCTAGATCACAAAAGACTTTATCAATCAAAGTTGTACCTATTCTACACATTAGACTTCAAGACATCTCTTGCCATATTGGAGGGGAACGTGATGTGCGTAGATTATATATATTTTTAGACACTTTATATTGCACATCTTCTTACATTTTATTGACATAATCTACATTATTGCATCTCATTTTATTATGTTATCATGTTTTTACTCCATATCGTTCGAAGGTCTGCTCTTTACATGTTTTCATTTACAGGATATGTTCCAGAGTAAAATGGAACTTTTATAGAGAGTAAAGCAGAAAAGCAAAGCAGAAAGCAGAGCAGGAAGTAGAGCGGCCAGGAGAAAACCCTGGTTGTGTCTCTCCCAGGCATGGCCAAGGCACAGGTCGTGCCCCCTCAGGCACGGGAGTGCCTCAAATATAGTATGGGCTTAAGGCATGTCCGTGTCTCCTAGACACGGCTATGTGACATTTGTGAAGAAGGCCAAGGCACGACTGTGTCTCCCATACACAGCCATGTGTCAATCCTGGGAGAACTTCAAGTACGACCTTGTGTCCCAAACACAGCCATGTCTGGCTAGCAGTGCATCCTTAACCCTGGGTTGTGCCTCACATGCATAGTCGTGCCTCCACTCATCTCAGCCTCGTCCAGGCCATGTCTCCCAGACACAGTCATGTGCCAGAAAAACATGGGTCGTGCCCCATGCCTATACAAGGGAGTGTTTACCCCTTTCTCAAGGGAGGTTGTTCTTCCCTTCTAGGGAGAATACTAGGTCCATCCAATTTCCAATGATTTCTCTGGTGATCCAAGGCAAATTTCTTTGATCCATCCTTCATCCAAGCAAGGAGAGCACTCGGCTAAGCATTCCTTCCCTCTTCTCTTAGATCGGAATAGAATGCTTATTTACTTGTCTTTGTGCTTTCTCTCTTTGTCTTTGGAGTAGATCTCTTGTATTCTAGGGTTATGGAGTATCTACGATGTGATTGATGATGTATGAACTATGGATATGCTAATTTTCTATTTCTATGAGATGTTACCTCTTATGTTATATGTGTTGTGTCTTGTACATGTTTGACGAAATGTGTATGTGAATAATGCATGTAGATCTAGGGTGTATGCTTCTATGTTAAGATTGCTACTAGACTAGATAATTAGGAGATCCTTAGTGATAAAGGATTCTCATTCGACCAAACTATTATGCCCTTAGTGACAAAAGGCATCGACACTTACCCAGTTTCTAGAGTTAAATGACCTTAACATATGAACTAACCCTAGTTACATAGAAGTAGTATGGAGAATTAGGAGATGAACATGTTATAGGGACATTATCTAACATTATAGTGAAACCAAAAACCTAGAATCACCTCCTAAACCAACCTACACAACTCCCCTTCCTTCTTGGACCTAGACATCACACTCTCTCTCAAGACTCTCTCTCTCTCTCTTTCTCTCTCTCTCTCTCTCTCTCTCTAGTTCACCAGCCTTCTCACAACCTCGATTAATCTAACTACTAGTTTCACAATCTCACTAGTTCATTAATCCATAGTCCATCTAGTATCGATGTCTTTTTATTACTAACGATGTAGTCGTGCACTTGCGGTAGCGTAACAACTAGCTGCTCTTCTTCCTTTTAGATTGGCACAGTCGTGTCAAAAGATACGGCCACACTGTGGTTTTATCTAGAAATATTCTCTCTAGAAGCACGATCATGTTTTTGGCTACCGAGGAGCTTCTCTCAATGGGGCACGACCGTGTCAAAAGACACAGCCGTGTCGTGGTTTGATTTGGTGGCTCTTTTGGATGAGGCATGGCCGTGTGAAACCACATGTCCTTGTAGTGGTTGAATCTGAAAATTCCTCTCTTTGAGGCATGATCGTATGAAACCACACGACCTTGCCATGGTTCATTCTAGCCCGTGGTATAGTTGAGGCATGACCGTGTCTTTTAGGCACGACCTGACTTCAATTTTTCTTCAAAACTCCTCTACACCCTTGTTAAGTCCGATGACTAGCTTGTGTATGAGTGCAGCCTAAAAAAGAAAGCAAAAAGAAGACTCAGATAAAGATCAAAATGAAGAAACTGAAAAAAAATTGAAACAAAAATAGAAATGTGAACCCTTGGGTTACCTCCCAAGAAACGCTTGTTTAAGGTCATGAGCTCGACCCCTGTCATGGCTCAACTTGGAACCTTTGACTTGAAGGGGTTGCGTGCCCCTCCATTATGGAAAAATTGAACTTCAAGCCCTTCCCTCATTCGGGCTCTTACCGGGATGATATATTTGTCATTTTTGCTCTTGGGCCTCTTTTCTTCTCTTGCTAGACTTGGTGCTTTGTTCGGCGATCGATCATTGGGGTGGTGTTTCTTCTTCTTTGATTGGAGTCCATCCAACCTGCAACACAAACTTTTTATAGCTGAAAATGTATTAGTGGCCTTAGATAAAATAAATTCTATAGTGTCCTTTCCCACTTCCAATTGGAGCTTGTAATTTTTGACATCTATTATTGCTCTAGCCATGGCAAGGAAAGGTCTTCCCAGAATGATGAAAATCTTTGGGTCTTCTTCCATGTCTAAGCTTACAAAATTAGTAGGGACTATGAAACCCTCTACTTCTACTGACACATCTTCAATAATACTCATAGAGTATCTACAAGAATGGTCCACCAATTGCAATGCCATGGTGGTCAACTTGAGATCATTGAGTCCAAGTCTCTTATAAATATAAAATGGGATGAGACTAACACTAGCTCCTAGATCACAAAATGCTTTATCAATCAAGGTTGTGCCTATCTTACATGGGATTGAAAAATTCCCTATATCATTAAGCTTTGGTGGTAGTGTTTTTAGAAGCAAAGCACTATACTCCTTAGTTAAAGCTACAGTCTCATACCCATCTTTCTTGCGTCGGTTGGAAATGATTTTCCTCATGAACTTGACAAATTTGGGCATTTGTTATAAAGCGTCAATGAGGGGAATCTTAATACATAGTTCTTTGACCTTTTCAAGAAACTTATTGAATTCTTCATCCTTCTTTGCCTTAGATATTCGTTGAGGAAAGGGAATTGGTGGTACGTATCTCCCCACCAGGGGTCTCTCAATTAGTTCCTCGTTCTCAACTTCCTCTTGTATATGATCATTATGTGAAGAGGAAGGAGTTGGCTCTCCAATCGGCGTACATTCGATCCCTTTGTTTGTAGCAATCACTCGGGGTTCTCCCAAGGTCTATCCGCCTCTTAGCTCAACAATGTTGCAATGCTCAATAGGATTTGTTCAAGTTTTCTCGGAAATATCCCTTGATGTCTTGAGGAGGAGCTAGCTACTTGTGCAACTTGATTATCAAGAATTTTGAGATGATTTTCATCATTGTCCATTCTTCTACAAAGTTTCTTGATATCATTTTTCAACTCCAATTGGGTAGCTTGAATCTCCTCAAGAATTTTCTCTATTCTTTAGGGTTGTGAGATTTGTTGAAAGCCGGATGATTGCACCATTTGTTCTTGATTGTTGCGGTAGGAGAAGTTTGGGTGATTCCTTCATCCGGGGTTGTAGGTTCCAGAGTATGGATTGTTGGATCTCTGGTTGAAGTTGTCAATTGCATCAACATGTTCAATCTGAGCCAATCGTGAAGAAATTGCTCCTATTTGGCAAACTTCCTTTGTATGTTCACTGTCACCACACACTTCACAACTTGTACTCACCGCATTTATCAGATTCACGTTCATTGAGTCAAATCTTTTTGTTAGAGCATCCATCTTAGCAGAAATTAAGTCCAAAGTATTCACATCATGTCTACTAGGAATTTCTTCAACTTCATCAAGGCCCTTGTTGATTAGAGCTCCGCCAGCTGCAGAATCCAAGGACACCTTCATTTGATAATTGATTCCACTATAAAAAGTGTAAATGACAAGACATTTCTCTAATCATGGTGTGGGCATTGTCGAAGAAGACCTTTAAATCCATCCCAAGCTTCATAAATGGATTCTCCATCTTTTTTACATGAAGCTTGCAATAAGATTCCTCATGTGAGCAGTCTTGGAGGATAGAACTTCTCCAAGAAAATTTGTTCGCATTGCTCCTATGTTGTAATACTATCGGCTGGCAAAGAGTTGAGCCATGCTTTTGCTCTATCCCTCAATGAGAATCCAAATAGCATTAATCTGATAATTTCTGCTGAAACTCCATTAATTTTCATGGTTCCACATATCTCATAGAAGGTTTCTAAGTGCTGATTTGGGTCTTCAGTAGGTCTTCCCCCATATTGGTTTTGTTGAACCATAGATACAACAGCGGGTTTGATCTAAAAATTGTTGGCCTCAATAGAAGGTCTGGTGATGCTAGACCTCAGGCCCATTGCATAAGGTGCTGCGTAATCTTTCAGTGGTTTATTTGTCATGGTAAACTAAACTTGCTCTTTTTCTAACTGTCTTTGCAGATTTTTTCTTCTTCCGAATGTTCTGTCAATCTCAAGATCAATAAGCAAAAGATCTCCTACAAAATTAGCTATTCACATACAAAATTAGCTATTCACATACAAAAGAA
>JBBUKS010006356.1:0-12594 GCA_038050645.1 Hedychium gardnerianum | reverse complement strand
CGGGAGGAAAAGATAATGGCGGTTGTGGCCTGCCCGATCCTATGGCATCAGTCGGAGGTAGACGATGAGGAGATCGACAACGATGGCTCTGGAGGAGAGAGGCTCGGCGGTTGTGGTCGTGGCGGAGAAGGAGAGGGGAGACGGTTGCGGTGTCAGGGGGGATCACGGAATGAAGAAGAAAGGAATCGGAGATTAAAACGAAATGGAGGAGAAAATTTTAAAGAGTAAACTTAGGGTTTTTAATTTAATCAACTTAGGTTATTTAAATTCTTGAACTTAGATTAGTTAAATTCCAACTTAGGGTTTAATATCCTCGTGAATTCCTCCAAATAACTCCAATTAAATCCCAAAAAATTTCTAAAAAAATTCAACAATTCTTTTAAGCTTATTCCCCGGTCAATGCATATAATTTTTAATTATTTTATTTGTCATATTTAACATGTATAACTAATTTTATATGTAATAAAAAATATACCTAGATCATATTTTAGATATCATATGGTGATGATGAGGATGAATATATCAATAGGGACTCCTAAGAAAATGTAATACAATATTAGAAATGAACAGATTATAATATCAAAACACAATAAATATATTTTGTATGGTTTATATATGATAAATAAAAAAAATAAGTTGTAATTGAGCAAACCTCAGAATAAGCTAATTAATAGGGTCTCGTGGGTCTTGAGTCTCCTGTGACTCAAAATCATGCGGTGTTGGGGTCCAATTAGCAATGACTGCTTGCATATGGGACAGGGCAACTTCATGACTCGCATCCCGATCGACCATCCTCTGCTCATGAGCGGTCATCCTCGCCTCCCAATCGGTCATCCTCTGCTCCTGAGTTGTCACCCTCTGATCCATTGAGGCTAGTTGAGTGTGTAATTCTTGATTTTTCACGTCTTAATGACTGCACCTTAATAAAAGAAGAAGAACTAGCATGACCCCTAGGAGTCCTCAAACGATCAAATACCACTTTGGTCTGATAGCCAAGGCTATAGAGGACGGAGTTTTTGTCCTTCCACCGACAACATCATAATATATCTCATTTATCACCTCGGTGGATAGAGCTTGTGACTCCCCCTATGCTAATGGTTGAGATGTCTGAGTCACTCTATTTTGTCATTTCCTCCTGGGTGGAAAAAAAATAATATGATTAATAAACGGGAAATTTGATAACAATTACTAAAGTTAATCATTGTTAACGATTAAATATAATAAAGTTAATAATCTTACGTGTATGATCTGGGATCAAAGATTGATAAATGTGTCATCCTTTTTCTTGTGAGTCTTGATAAAGATCTTTAAACAAGTGGGTTGTCGGTCTATAAACAGTTCATGCATACACAAACAAGTTGGGCCAAAATTATATAAGTTTGGTAATAAATTAAAAATTTTCTTATATAACTTTAAATTTAACTCACCAAATCTATGACATGTTCTATAATAAATCAGGATCTAGAAGTATGTCAAGCAGATCCGGAGCTCAGGCCACCTGCCTCTGTCTTTTTATTGGCTCGAGCTTTTTCAAAATTTGACTGCCACCTTTCTGCACTCCATGTGGCCGTCCATGTAGCCCAGATATCTTCGGATGCATGCATTGGCCTCGTGCCCTTCCTTCTCATATAGTATAGAGGGTGTTTGTACAGTTTTGCACAATATATATTCCAAGTGGCTATAAATTGTCTCTCGTGCCCTTCCTACCAAGTGTATTTTTTCTGTAATTATAAGTTAAAAATTTAGTATACTAAAGGATAAATACTATACAATACCAAACATATTCAATTATTTACCACAAATTTTTTATAATAAAAATCCTTCATCTTCTGGTCTGCATGCCTCCATGTAGTACCAGAAGCACAGATTCTTTTTAAAAAAAAATCCTTGATGTATGTCACAACTCGATGCCCATTTGGAGTAAAACTGCATGAAAAAATATTAAGGAATGAGAAATATGTTATAAAATAGTCTTTAAAAAACTTGAATTAATAATAAAAAAAATACTTACGACTCCCCAACAATCGTCAACACTGTATGACCACAGAGTGCTATTGTCTGCTTAACCATGATAATATCTGGAACATAACATTACAACACATTATAATAAAGTTTACTAACATGATAATATTTGCACAAAACAAGATGGAAGCATAACTTACTTGATAAATAATAATGCTAATATTTAATCATCACTAACATTAACAATTTCTAAGTCTTCATCGCTAGACTCTGTTAGTTCAGTAAGATCCTCATTGTTGGACATCTCTCCATCATCTTTCTCCTCGTAAGTGACATTAACATCTACAAGTGATTGAGATGTAGATTGGAATTGTAAATCAACTGAATGTCTCTCCACTTTGTTATTCTGAAATGCATCATGATTTTAAACAATGATGGTGTTTGGCATTTCTATGATCTAGCGAGGCTTCATTTGACATACAAATAATCATTCACTAGATCTATTTCTCTTCGTAGGGTATTCAAGATAGAAAACTTGACCCGCTTGTACCCCAAAAATAAAAAATTCAAACTTGTTGAACATTTTGTTTGCATTAACCTCAACTAAATTATAGTTTAGATGTATTCTAGTACTTATTCTTGGAGTCGGATCATATTATGAATATTTGAACAACACACACCTTTTTATAGGTAATGCAGGATATTCGACCTCTATAATTTCGTCAATTCTACCATAGTAATCAAACTCAGTGTTATAGTTGTCGATAGATCCTTTAACACAAACACCAAAATTATATGTTAATCTCCGTGAATCTTATTGTACCATATGAAATTTGAGATCATTAACATAGTAACCAGAGTACACCATTATTTTACGGAGGGGTCCTGATGCAAGATTCATTATCCTATCATCTTGCACATTTGATAAGCTACGATCTTTTACCTATAAAAATAATTATGATATAAATTAGGATCGGACTTAATTGAACAAAAAATTCTAGAAAATTCTCTAACTTACATATATTTGAAACCATAATGCAAATTCAGTCTCTAACTTTTCAGCTACCTCACTTGCACCCATTGATGGATTTTGTATATATAGTTGTTGTTCGTATAAGCTGTGAAAGAAGGTAATTTTAAGACATTTGGGATATCAAACAAACAAAACTAGATAAATGTTTGATTAGAGAAATCAACTTACTTTCTGTAGGGTTTGACCTTATCACAGTTTAAGAGTATATATGTTCTTGCAGCATGGTATTCTTGTTGAGTTAACCATCTAGAAACAGATGAACCCATTGGCTTATCAGGAAACATGAAAATAGAAAGCATCTTTGAATCTATTGGTTGAGTATCATTAGAATTTTTAGAACACCTACAATGTCTGGTTTTTACATTATCAGTAAAATAATAGGAGCAGAAAGTAGATGTTTTTTCAACCAGATAAGCATTACATATTAACCCCTCAACTCTTGTTTTGTTACGAACATTATTCTTTAATTTTCACAAAAATCTTTCGAATGGATACATCCATCTGTACTGCACAGGACCATCTATTCGTGCCTCGTAAGGTAAATGGATTGGTAGATGTTCCATTGAATCATAAAAAAATATGGTGGGAATATACGCTCCAGCTTATATAGTATGAGAGGAATGTCTGTTTCTAGCCGAAGCATATCGACCATCATAATACACCTAGCAGTCAAATCTCTGAAAAACAGACTCAATTTTGTAAGTGCTTGTCAAACATTATTAGGAAGTAGGTCATGAAAAGTTATTGGAATAAGTCTTTGCATGAACACGTGACAATTACGACTCTTTATTCCAAACATCTTTAACTTGTTCATATCAATGCATCGAGTCATATTTGAGGCATAACCATCTGGGAATTTGATTTCTTTCAACCAACTACATAAAACTTACTTACCATCTTTGTCCAATGAATAACAAGCCTTTGAAAATTTATTGGCTTTTTTATTCTGATGCAACTCTGATCTGCTGACTAGTTCTTTTAATTCTTGACGTAATTTTATAGTGTCTTTAGTTCTTCCAGGCATATTCATCACAGTGTTGAAGATATTATTGAAGAATTTTTTTTCAACATGCATCACATTTAAATTATGTTAAATGAGTAGATACTTTCAATATGGTAGCTCCCAAAAAATGCTCATTTTCTTCCAACCACACTTGTACATCCTAACAATGTATTTATTTATCTCATCAGAACCAGGCTGAGATACTGGTAGAAATTTATAACTTCTATTTGTTTAATGATTTCTTCACATGACTTAATTGTTGGGAGAATTTTCTGATTACAACATTCTTTATGAATTTTTTCTTATTTCGCCTGAAAGGGTGTTCAACTGGTAAAAATTTCCAATGATTATCAAACCAAGATACATTCCCACTGCAAGGTAATAAAAATACATCAGACTCTGTCATGCAATGTGGGCATGCTAATTTACCAGTCATGCTCCATCCTGATAACATTGAGTATGCTGGAAAATCACTGATCGTTTATAATAAAGCACTATGCAATATAAAATTAGTTTTACTCAAAACATCATAAGCCACCAACCCTACATTTCATAATTCATTCAGCTCGGCAATCAAAGGTTGTAAGAAAATATCTAACTTTTCTTTGGGATTGGTTGGATCAGGAATAAGCACGGTAAGAAACATGAATTCATCTTTCATGCACATTCATGTCGGTAAATTGTACGATGTTAATATAACTGACCAAGATGAATATTACTGTCTCGATTAACCAAATGGATGAAATCTATCTGTGAAAAGTCTCAATCTAACATTACGTGGTTCCAATGCAAATGAGGGAAATATAGTATCAAGGTATTTTCATGCAGATGAGTCACAAGGATGACACATTATACCTCCTTCATGCACATGCTCATGATGTCACCTCATGTGGCAAGTTGTTACGACAGATGCATACATCCGTTGAAGTCTAGCAGTTAAGGAAAAGTAATACATCACTTTCCAAATAATATTTTGTTTCTTCTTCCCTGGTATGCGAGTACGATGCTTATAATGAGGGTGAGTACAGATTTTGCATTCAATCAGTTCACTTTCTTCATTCCAAAATATAATATAGTTGTTTATACAACAATCAAGTTTCTCTACAAGCAAACCTAAATCCCTAACAATTTTTTTTGTACTATAGAAGCTATTAGTCATTATGTTATCAACAGGGAGCAACTCTGACATCAATTGACATATGTCATTGTAACATTTTTCTAAAAAATGATATTTTGCTTTCATATTCAATAACCTTGCAGTAGCTGATAGTTGGGAATGACCAGAAGGAATGTCTTCTCATACCTCTCTTTCACTAGCTTTTAACATTTCATATAGTTGCTAATATTCAGGTGTTAATATTTCATCTATATTGGAATAATCACCTGTATTTATCGCATCGTGAATCATTAATTGCATTACAATATCATTAGTTGATAAATCCCCAACAGCAGTTATGCTAGGTGACGAATCACCAGAAGGGCCAATTGGTTCATACAAATAAGGCTCTCCGTGATAGTATCAGTTATAGTAATTTGACACAAAACTATTTTTATATATATATGTACTTTCACGGTATCCTCATCACAGAAGATTTTATTTCTATATTTGCAATAATTACACGAACATCATAACTCGGTAACATTCATATATTCAGGATGACTCTTAGCAAAGTTCATAAATTGTTCAACTTCTGTAATAAAATCATCTCTAATAAATATATTTTCTAATCGATTGTATATCCAAGCTTTGTTCATATACATTGTTACCTAATGAGAATATACAATTTGAAACATTATTAAACTTGTACAATTTGAAGTAAGCTTAAATAAAACAATCAACCATCATAGTACAAAAATAATATTAATAACATGCACTCATATTAAGATTAATTATAACCCCTAATTTAAATTTAATTTTAAAAGTATTTCTTTGCACAGTCTTTATATTAAACTTAATTAAATCATTTAAGTTGTTAAATCTAGTGAGAACATTAAGAGCTCAATTCATACCCAAGGTCTTTGTATCATATTAAACTTTAGGAATTCATAGTGAATTACTTATAATCAGTTTCAAGTTGTCTAAATATTATTCTAAGTGTATGTTTAGATTTCTATTTATTCTATTATGTATTTGATATATGTTTGGGGTGATAATTCATACTATAATAAGTCTAATAAAAATACAAAGTATATGGGTTGCTAAAACTATTAAATTGAGGAGTAAAAATATAACTTACTTTCCCACATATTGAACTTGCTTTTTAGATGATAAAAAAACATTAAATTTCGCCAAATAATCAGACCTTTAGTTTAAGTCATCATTCAATAACCAAGAACTTGTAATATGTATCAACCTAAATCACAAGAAACCTACATTTCATATCAGAAAATTAATATATATTGTCATGCGTTCGATATTCAAGAAACCTATAAATCACAGATATAATTCTAAACTATAGAGTCTTTGTAAAGGTATTATTTGTAATAGTCATGTACTAACTTTCATGTTCCAATCAAAGACAATGAGCTCTAAAAATAATATAGATGTAAATATACCAACACTAAAATAACAAAATGATTATATCATATTATATATCAAAATACTAAATTAACCTACATATAAATTCAAACATGTAAAATAGCATATAGGTACTACAAAATATCTGAAGATGAGTAGTCGAAGTTCCAATCAAAGACAATGAGCACTAAAAATAACATAGATGTAAATATACCAATACTAAAATAACAAAATAATTTTATTATATTATATATCAAAATACTAAATTAACTTACATATAAATTCAAACATGTAAAATAGCATATAGGTACTACAAAATATATGAAGATGAGTAGCCAAAGATAAGCAAAAAATGCAATATATTACAAAATACAAAAAAAAAATAGCTAAGATCAATCAAGTTAGCTAAAAAAACTTAGCTAAAAATGAGTAGCCGCGAGCTCACAGCAGACCAAGTTCGAGGCCGGACCAAGCTGGCGGTCGTGAGCTCACGGTCGGCCAAGATGGCGGTCGCGATCTGGCATCCGCCCAGGCTAGCGACCGTGAGCTAGCGGTCGGCCAAGCTCGCGACCGCAAGCTGTCGGCCAACCAAGCTCGTGGCCTCGAGCTAGCGGTCGGCCAAGCTCGCCTCCACGAGCTAACGGTCGGCCAAGCTCACCGCCATGAGCTAGCGGTTGGCCTAGCTCACGGCCGAGCTTGGCCGGCCGCGAGGTCATAGCCGGCCAAGGAGATATAGACGTCGGGGAGAAAGGAGAGTACTGGAGATATTACTGGAGAGAGAGGACGCCGAAGAGAGAGACCCCAGAGTCGATCGCCGAGATTGCCGCCGCTGGAGGAGGAATCGAGAAGGGAAAGTTGAGGGTTGCGGGCGCGTAAAAAAAATTAAGACTCATCCCTGAGCTTCCGACAGAACTAATATTCCATCCGGGGATTTCGACGAAATTAATATTCCTTCGGGGGATTCCGACAAAATTGGGATTCCTTCGGTCATGCCTGACGGAATCACAATTCTGTCAAGGGTGTTTCGACGGAATTGGGATTCCGTCGGGCATGCTTGACGGAATCACAATTTCGTCGGGAAAATAGGGTTTTAAAAATAGGGCTCTTATGCGCGCGTCCCCTCTTCCGTCAGGGGAGTCAGGGGATATCCGACGGAATCTCAATTCCGTCGGTAACTTACAAATCCATTATATATTTGCATATGATAAATACCAACGCAATACCAATTCAGTCGGGGATTTCCGACGGGATTACAATTTCGTCGGGGATTATAATTCCGTCGAGGATTTCCGACGGAATTCCAATTCTGTCGTAAGGTCCTAACGAAATTATATTATGTTGCTATTCCCGTCGCTATTCTCGGGTTTTCTTATAGTGTAAGTAAACGATATAGTTATAATTCTTAAATATCGCAACCAATATATTATTTTTCCAAAATTCACAACAATTAATTTTTAGGCTAAAAAACTAAACTTGAAAATTCATAAACATCATCTCCAAATATTATCGCAACCCAAATCATCACAATTAAATATTCAACATAATTTTAGAGTTGTCGAATTTTATCTCAAAGTCGCATAATTTCAGAATGTACTACAATTAACCAATCAATAAACATATTAGCTCGATATATGAGTCGAAAATCGAACTAAATCAAATGGGCAAAATTCTCACTCGAGACAGCCCGTAAATAGACCAATACAAGCTGGATTCGAGTTTCAAAACTCTCAAAATCACTGCTAAATTGAGCTAGCAGAATTTCTAACAATCGACAGCCTAAAAACCTCAAACTAAGGATCTAGAATTGAGTTGAAAACTTCTCAAAAATAAAACAAAATCGATTTGGGTTGGAGTAAGGTGATTTTGCTAAAATTTCTACCGAAAACTCGAAGGGAGGTGACGATCACGACCGGGTTTGATCAGAAATTTTCTTATGATTCGAATACACATAGCCCATGACCTAAACTCTAGGAAATCGCCGACAAAATGACAGAAATAGAAGGAGAACAACTCGTGTATGACCTGTGCAAATTAAGATTCATTTTTCACCATTTCTTTCTCAAATATTCTGATTCAAACTACAAATCTATGTAATAGGATCTGGGTTAGATTGCGTTAGGATGAGATGTCTTTTTCTAGTAGTATTTTTTTTGTGGTAATCTGTTGGAAATTGGAAAGGAGGGGAAACTAATGGGAATAGTCAATGAATTTATGGGGGGTTGAAAAATAATAATCAAAAATTTGTCAAAATTTGGTGGGGCTGGAGCTACCTAGCTCAAGGATGACTCCACCCCTATCGCTTCAGTGTTATAAAAAAAAATTATAGACTATCCAAATAAATCAAAAAAAAACATTCATGAAAATCTAATCTAAACGGCCTATTTTTTTCAGATCCTAAGTCTCAATTTAAAATTCTTAGGATTCATATATGAAGATCTAACTACCTAACCCCTGGCGGCTAAAAGGACTGTTTCTGCGAATAAGGAAATGGGAGGGATTACACAATGTGAGGTTAATTATAAGGATAGGAATTTTATTGGTCCAGCGCTGATGACGCAGAGGCTGATGATGTAGTGTTTTTGTTGGCCATGTATAAAACGCATGTAACTGAATAATCACATCATGCGCTGCTACTTTTTGACCGCTAAGTTGTCTTTAGCATCTCATAGAGTATTGATTCTGTCCACCCCGGAACACACAAATGGCAAAAACTTAAGGTTAAAATATTATTAAAATTATTAAAAAGGAATTCTTTTTAACAAATCAAAAGACATCTTATTCAATATTTTATTCTTAAAATATTTTTTATTTAATATTATTGTAACAATTATCAAGTAATTTTAATAATATTATTTTTACTTTAAGAGTTATTATAGCAATTATAATTAATTGCTACATATAAAAACTACTAAATAATTATTACAATTATTTTAAAATGATTTTGATTAATTTAATATGATTTTGATGAAATTAAATAATTTTGATAAGTTGATAAATAATATTTTAATATAATAATATTTAGAATTTAAAATTTTAAAATTTAGCGTTTACTCATGACATGTAAAAGCTACTCGGTAATTGTTATAATATGTAAAAGCTACTCGGTAATTGTTATAACATGTAAAAGCTACTTAATAACTTGCTACAACTTGAAAAATCAACTATTTCAATGTCAAAAGTTTAGGATTTAAAATTTAAAATTTTAATATTAAGAGTTTAGTCACAATGTGTAGAAGTTACTTGATGGCTACTATAACTTGTAAAAGCTACTTGATATCTGCTACAATGTGAAAATCAACTATTTCAGTATTCAAAATTTAGGATTTAAAATTCAAGATTTTAATATTCAGAGTTTAGTCACAATATGTAGAAGCTACTTGGTAGTTGCTACAACATGTAAAAGCTACTTGATATTCGTTACAATGTAAAAAATCAACTATTTCGGTATTCAAAGTTTAGGATTTAGAATTTAATATTCAGAGTTTAGTCATAAAAAATCAACTATTTCGGTAAAAACTACTTAGTAGTTGCTACAATATAAAAAATCAACTATTTCATTAGAACCTTAAATTCTAAATCATAAACAATGAATACTATTATATCAAAATACTCCTTACTAAAATAGTCAAAATTGTTTAACTTTCATAACAATTATTTTAAATTGATTAAAATCATTTGAAAACAATTGTAGTAGATATCTTGTAACTATTACAACAAATAAAAGTTACTAAGTAGTTGCTACAATACTATAATAATATTATATTAAGTGTTACATGTTGTAGCAACTTCTCAGTAGCTTCTATAGGTTATAGCAAATAGTCGTAGCTGCTACAATAACACGAGAAATAAGAATATTTTCAGGATTTGATTTTTTAAAAAAGTGCTCTTTTGATGATTTACTTAATTTGGGACAGCATTTTGATATTTGCCCAAAATTAAAAGGATGTATATCATCAAAATAATTTTTTAAAATATATATATATATATATATATATTAAAAAGTCGTATAATTATATATTTTATACTCAAAATATCTCATATTTTAATATTATTATAGTTATTATAATATGAAAAATCAATTATTTTATTTTAATCAAAATTATTATATATAAAATATTATTATATCAAAATACTTTTTACCAACTTAGTGAAAATAAATTTAAAATAATTATAGGAGCTTTATACAGTTATAACACTACTTAACTAGTTGTTATACAATTATAAAACTACTTAGGTAGTTGTTCCATAATTATAGTCAAAATCTTAAATACTAAAATCCTAAATCCTAAATATTATTATATCAAAATAATCTTTACTAATTTATTAAAATTATTAAAATTTTATCAAATTCCTTTTAAATTAAATTAATTAAAATCACTTTAAAATAGTTATAATAACTACCTAGCTAGTTGTTACATTGTTTTAAAAACTACTAAGTAGCTATCATAAAATTGTAGAAGCTCCTATAATATTATAATAATAATATTTTAACTGTGATATATTATTGTAATTAATTGTAACTATTATAATAATACTAAAAGTAAAGAACAATGTTGATATTATAATAGTTAGTCGTAACATAATAATATTGGAAGTAAAAGTATTTTTGGATAAAAATTTAATAGAACACCTTTTAATTTATTTTTTTAAAATAAATTATTTATATATTTTGAGATGGTCTTTCGAAATAGAAGACTTTTTGTATCCATGCATATATAAATGCTCCACTATTATGATGGTAAAAAGGCGAAACGCTCGTTTCAACGCTCCCGTCAATCCGTCTCAGGACTAATACGGAGGAGGTAAATCACGGGAACTAATCTAACTAGTCTGAACAATGACTAATACATAAGAGAGGACAGAAACCTAAACCTTAAATCCACTACTATAATTGATATGTTACGTTAAGTCATTCGTAAGATTTATAATCTTCTCTGATCCGTACAGATTATATGACCCTAGATGGGCCGCTTGTATCTTGTCTGACCCAACATAGGTCGGATGGTGTCTAAAATGACTTGATAATATTTGGATTATGCCTCGTTCGACCTGGTCTGGTCTGCGGGTCAAGCCAAGCACAGCCCCGATTGCGAGCCGAGCTCGTATAAATAAAAATAAGAGTTGCAAAAACTAACTTCAGACCCACGACACTAGAAAACATTTCAAAAAACAAGTTGCAAATGATTATTAGATCATAGATCGGAAAGCTCCACTTTACATATGCATAAGGGTGTTAAGGGATCATTCCTACGGAATGAATTGATGATTAATATATAGAATATTATTATTGTGAGATTTAAAAATTAAATTCTGATTAGTAGTTAGGTTCATATTCTCCCTCATATATTAGTCATTATATGAGTTAGTAAATTAGCCTCCGTGATTTATCTCTTCTGTATTAGTCTTGAAATGAACTGACGGAAAACGCTGAAGATGAACGTTTCGCCTTTTGTCATCAAGAATGTTAAGGGATTATATAATTACCAATTTAATTCTCACAAAATACTTAATTAATTAATTAGTAGATAATAAATTTATTATAAAAAATGTTAAGGAGTGTCTCAAGATAATAATACAACGGTTATGTAAATCATTAATTATATATTTAAGGATAAAATTTTAATTAAGATTTTTTTTAGTGGGATAATAATTTTAAAAATGTTGAACACATAGATGGGCCACGAGTACTTTTCATCGATTATTTTTAAAATTAATTGATTCGAATGAATACATGGATGAGGGGAGCTTTATGTGTGCCGTTGAAATTATGAATGCCAAGCTTGAAACAGGGAGGTAGTAATGGTTAACGTTGACTTAGAGAAGTCTTTTGGCAAGGTTAATTGGCTAGATCTACTGATTGTCCTGAAGTTATATATCTCCTCCATTCCATTCCATTCTGACGCCAGGTGTCTTCTTACTTTTACCTTCGACGCCATTAATTCGCCTCCGGCGACTCTCTGACGCCGTCGTCCCATGTCGCGATCAGAAAGCTGTGGTGGCTGCTGCTGCTGCAAGCTCCTCTGTTCGCTTCTCCAGATCGTCATCGCCGCCGGCTTCGTTCTCTTCTTCTGGTGGCTC
>JBBUKS010006345.1:0-12595 GCA_038050645.1 Hedychium gardnerianum | reverse complement strand
ATATATCTCATTTATTGTGTTGGTGGATAAAGTCTGTGACTCTACCCTCTGCTGGTAGCTGAGATGTCTGAGTCACTTTATTTGTGATTTCATCCTCCTATGTGGAAAAAAAATAATATGATTAATATCCAATTTGATCACAATTGTTAAATTTAATCATTTTTAACGATTAAATGAAATAAAGTTAATAATCTTACGTGTATGACCCAAGATCGAGAATCAACAAATATGTCATTCTTTTTCTTGTGCATCTTCAAAAAGACCTCCAAACAAGTGGGGTATCGGTCCAGAGAACGCTCCTGTATACACAAATAATTTGAGCCAAAGTTATACAAGTTTGGTAATAACTTATAAATTTGTTTATATAACTTTAAATTAAACTCACCAAATCCATAAATCCATGGTATGCTCTACAATGAATCTGGATCCTGACGTATGCCAAACGGATCCAGTACTTGGGCCACCTGACTCTGTGTTTCTATTGACTTTAGCTTTATGATAATTTATTTGCCATTTTTCTTCAGCTCAAGTGGCCGTCCATGCACCTCAGATTTCGTCAGATACATATGTTGGCTTCGTGACCTTCTTTCTCATATAATATAGAAGGTATTTATAGAGTTTTGAACAATATAGATTCCAGATGACTATAAATTATCCCTCCTGGCATTCCTCCCAGTTATATTTTTTCTGTATAAATTAAAAATTTAGTATACTAAAGAAAAAATATTATACAATTAATATTAAACATATTAAATTTACTTACCACAAATTCTTTATAATAAAAATCCTTGATCTCCTGGTCTATATGCATCCATGTAGTACCAGCAGCGTAAACTCTTTCTTTAAATTTGTCGCTGATGTATGTCGCAACTCCATGTCCACCTAGAGTAAACCTATATGAAAAAATATTAAAAAATGAGAAATATGTTATAAAATACTATTTAAAAAACTTGAAATAATAATAACAAAAAATACTTACGAGTCCCCAACAACTCTTAATACTATATGACCACGGAGTAGTATTGTTTGCTTAGCCATAATAATATATGCTAAATAACATCACAACACATCATAATAAAGTTTACTAATATGATAATATTTGTATAAAACAAGATGAAAGCATAACTTATTTGATGAACAATAATGTTAATATTTAATCATCACTAACATCTGACTAATCATTGTAATATCTTTCTGAAAAATGATGTTCTGCTTTAATATTCGATAATCTTGTAATAGCTGATAGTTGACAATGACTAAAAGGAATATCTTTTCACGCTTTTTTTCCACTAACCTTTAATATTTTATATAGTTGCTGATATTCAGGTGTCGGTATTTCATCTATATTAAAAAAATCACTTGCATTCATCGCATTGTGAACTATTGATTGCATTACAATATTATTAGTTGATGATTCTCCAATAGCAGTTGTCCTAGATGAAGAACCACCAGAAGACCCAATTGATTCATACAAATAAGGCTATCCGTGGCAGTACCAGTTGTAGTAATTTGACACAAAATCATTTTTATATATATGTAGTTTCACGATATGCTTATCACGAAAGACTTTCTTTCTACATTTGTATTGATTATACAGACCCCGTAACTCAATACCATTTATACATTCTGGATATCCTAGAGGGGATCACCGTAAAGGTTCATAAACTGTTCAACTTCAGCAATAAAATCATCTCTGATAAATTTATTTTCTAATCGATTGTACATCGAAACTTTGTTCATATACATTGTTACTTAATGAGAAAAAAATTAAAATATTATTAAACTTGTATAATGGCAAGGTCTTTTATCATGCATAATACTATAATATTATTAATAGCATGAACTCATATTAAACTTAATTATAACTCTTAATTTGAATTTAATTTTGAAAGTTATTTCTTCGCACGATATTTATATTAAACTTAATTAAATCATTTAAGTTGTTAAATCTAGTGAGAGCATCATGAGCTTAATTCGTACCCAAGGTCTGTGTATTATATTAAACTTTAGAATTTTGTATTTAATTATTTATAATCAGTTTCAAGTTGTCTAAATATTATTTTAAGTGTATGCTTAGGTTTTATTTCTTCTTACTTGTAGTATATATCAACCTAAATCATAAGAAATAACAAAATAACATAATTGGAACCAAAGACCATGAGCTCTAAAAATAACATTTTTGAAAATATACCAATACTAAAATAACAAAATAATTATATCATATTATATATCAAAATACTAAATTAACCTATATATAAATTCAACCACGTAAAATAGCATATGAAGAATTTAGCTAAATTCAATTATACCCAAAGATGAGCAGGCGGAGAGGAGCAAAAAATACAGTATACTATAAAATATTAAAAAAATTACCTAAAATCAATCACAAAAAATCACAATAAAGGAGCAGTTGAACTTGCGGCAGGCCAAGCTACTTGCGGCAGGCCAAGCTCGCAGTCGGTCGAGCTCGTAGCCGCAACCTCATTGTCGGCCGAGCTCGTAACCACGACCTCGTTGCCGAGCAAGTTGCCGACCACAGCCAAGCTGGCGGCCGAGGCGAAGCTGGCAATCGGGGCGAAGCTAGCGATCTGGGCAAAGTTGTCGGCCGTAGCAAAACTGGCGGTTGGCCAGCTTGGCGGCCACGAGGATGCGTCGTCAGGGGTTTACGTCGCTGGAGAGAGGAGTCTACCTCGGAGTTATTGCCGAAGAGAGGACGCCGGAGATCGTCGCGTCGTCGCTGAGATCGTCGTGTCATCGCCGAGATCACCGAAGAGGGAGGAGTCGGGAAGGGATGAGGGGCGCGTAAAAAAAATTAGGATTTTTCATCCTGATTTTACGAACGAAATTGATTTTTCGTCTGGGTTTACGGACAAAATTATTATTCCGTCGGGGTTTATCGATAAAATTGATATTCTATCCTATCGAGGTTTACCGACAGAATTCTGTCGGGATTTTTCTATTTTATTATTTTGTTTGAAAAAATAAATATGATGAGAAATTATCAATGGAATATAAATTTTATCACGAAATATAAATTTCGTCCGGACTCCCATCGTTATGCAAAGTTTTTCTAGTTGTGAGCCATGCCCGCAGGGGTAAATATGTACTACTTTGTTCCTACTACTATTGAAGAAATCAATAAAAACCCTCCACTCCTTGGTTAGACATGTGCTTTAAGTGAGTCGATCTAAGATTGTTCATCGCAACTATAATTCCTTGTCACTTGCCTTACAAACTTGGGAGAGGTCTGGAGTTAAATTCTGGTTAGTAATCAGATTCCTGCCCTCTCTTATGTATTAGTCTGTTCGGACTAGCTAGACTGACCCCCGTGATTTATCTCCTCCGTGTTGATTCTGAAACGGACTGACGGGGATACTGGAGACGAACATTTCGCCTTTTGCCACCTTGGGAGAGGTCGACTTCTATTGCATTGAGGATTGAGCTCAACTTCCAAAATGATAGTTTGGAATGTCCCTGAAGTTGTTCTTTAAAGATGAATCTGTTAATCATAGGTATCTCATAGCTTATTGATACTAAATATAAACATTTTCATACTCTGTTTTTTTCCCTCTCGGGTACAATATCAATGGCAAAGTAATAGTGACACCAATAAAAATATATATAACAAGGGTGATTAATTCAGTCTATGAAATTTTTTCATATAAATCGAGAAGTTTTCACGATGAACAACTCAGAATTCCAGTATTTTATGATTGTGCTCTTCATTTGAAAGATTTTTTTTTATAAATACGTTGTAGTTGAGGATCGAACTATGAATATTTGTTAATAACTTAGCGCCATGAAATGTATCGTAATCCGGGGCTGAAATTGAGATTTAATGATTTAATTTTGTTAACAATTGTATAACTTCAATTGTGAGTATGGAGTATGTGCATTAAAATCAAAGGAATTTTAAAATAAAAAATATCTATGAATTTTTAATAATGGAGTGATTAATTTAATCCATGAAATTTTTTTATCGATCATCAGAATAAATTAGAAAGCTTTCGCGATGAACAACCTAGAAATTTAATATCCTATGATTATGCTCTCCATTTGAAGGATTTTTTATATATATATATAGATCAAATTATGAATATTTGATAATAACTTAGCGTCATTTCTTGAAATTAAGATTTAATGATTTAATTTTGTTAACAAGTCAATAACTTGTATCCAGACTTCATTTACTACTCTTGAAAAATTATATTTCTCTTAATTCATCTATTAGATTAATTTAAAATATAATTTATATATAATTAAAAGTCGATCTTTAAAAATATCCGTTGTAATTAAAATCTCAACCGTTAATTAAATTGAATGATCCAATTAATTAAAAAATAATAATTAATCAGATCGGATAACATCGGATCTGGAATGACCGATTCGATTTCATAAAAAAATTTCATCGATTATCAAAATAAATCGAAAAGTACTAATGAAGATTTATCTAAATGACCAGCATAGTTCGTAAATTTACTTTTTACTAGAGAACAAATTTCCTACGATATACTATAAATGATATTTAAATTTTAAATTTTTTAATTATTTATGGAAGAACCTAACATAATTAATCACTACATTGGAAGAAGGTTGATTGTTTACAAAAGAATGATAATATTCTTTGACATCAAACAATTATATTTTTAATTAATTGTATTATGGGTTGAAAAATGTGTATTTAGGAAACGGTCATGTTGTTACTTCCCATTCGCCTATCATTTCTATAGTTCTACACTTAAATTAAAAAATTGAGTCCCTTAGCTCCCTCCTGAATATCTTAATTAATAATTTCTCGTGCTCACCGTTAATAACTTTTATCCTAATAAATACATATTTTCTTTTACACACGAAAAATATTTTTTTTTTTCTAAAACTTCGATTTATCAAAATTGTTTAATTTCTTCTTTATAATAATCCTAAAAATGTATTTCAGCTTTTATTAAGGATAAGAAAAAAGTTTTTTTTTTCTACTTTACCTTCTAAATTTATCCTTATTCACATAGAAAGCCATGAGTTTTATTTCTATATTATTTAAAATATGCGCGTGTTTTTGGAAAAAGGTCAAAACCTACGTATAAATAGATATCGTGGGTCGGCAGCATTAGGGTTTTGTTTTCATTTTGCATTCGGGCGGCCGAAGGGGAGGGAGAAGCATCCAGCGAGAGCGAGATGAAGACGATCCTTTCGTCGCAGACGATGGATATCCCGGAGGGGATCACCGTGAAGGTGGACGCCAAGATCGTGGAGGTGGAAGGCCCCCGCGGGAAGCTCACCCGCAACTTCAAGCACCTCAACCTCGACTTCGCTCTCCTCGACGGCGGTAAGAAGCTGAAAGTGGAGGCGTGGTTTGGTTCGCGTAAGACCATCGCGGCCATTCGCACCGCCATCAGCCACATCCAAAACTTGATTACCGGCGTCACCAAGGGATACCGCTACAAGATGCGTCTCGTCTACGCCCATTTTCCCATCAACGCTTCCATCCCCAACAATTCCTACTCCATTGAGATCAGGAACTTCCTCGGGGAGAAAAAGGTCCGACCCTGCTTAATTATGCGATGTATTTTCTATCCATTTTGTCCTTTGAGTAAGTTTGGCAATTTTTGTTTGGTTTGGCATGGAAAAGTTCTTAACCTGCCCAAAGTAATCGTCATAAAATTCATTAGTTCTTGAAGAACCAGCTCCGAATTCAAATGCACTCAGAACTTTTTGTCCCTTTTTGTCTCGCAAAGTTAGTATTTTTATTGCGGATAAAGATTTTCTATAAGATGTCATGCAGCAATAGTTTCTGGCATTTTCTAGTTATTTATCTCCTGGATTGGCCTGGCAAAATGATGGTATTGTGCAAAATCTTGAACAGTTTAAAGTCTTTAACATGTTTTAACAGATTTGATTCTTAGAATTTGTGGTAGTGATGGGAAATTGTTCTCAGTTCCTTTTTCGACTGTGGAGAGACATGGTTTTGAAAATCAAGATGGAAATTTATCCAATTACCAGTGCCAATTCAAAAAGGATTCGTGCCTTCCTGAATTGTGTGTTTGTGTTTTGGTTTACACCTAGGGTTTATTGACATTAATGATAGAGATTTGCTGTTGTTGCAGGTGCGGAAAGTTGATATGCTTGAAGGTGTGAAAATTTCTCGGTCTGAAAAGGTGAAGGATGAACTAATCCTTGATGGAAATGATGTCGAACTCGTCTCTCGCTCTGCGGCCTTGATCAACCAGGTCTGTTAATTGCCCTGATCATCTATAATTAAACAACACAATTAGCCTTTGAGTTTGTTTCGCAAGAGCAATCGACAAGAAGCTATTAGTCTCAATGCACAATCATATCAATAGTATTTCAACTTTTTTAAACAAACAATCTTCCATAATCAAGTCATACTAGCGTAGCATACTTATCGTTTATCAGAGTTAATACATAATTGTTATGGTATTAACACTATTTCATACTCGACAGAAATGCCATGTGAAGAACAAGGATATAAGGAAGTTCTTGGATGGTATCTACGTTAGCGAGAGGGGAACAATTGCTGAAGAAGCTTAGTTGTTTTGAAGCAGCGAGAAAGCTAGTACGAAGATTGTTATATTACAAAATTTGGTTGGTTTGGTTAGTTCGGTCTATTTTGTGTTTCTATAGAACCCTGTGGTTTCTCTGGCTTTTCTTCGAGTTCAAGATATTTAGCTGTGGAGACATTCATTTTTTTTCGTCCTCGGGTCTGATTCTATTAAATTAAACTTTGATGCGTTTAACTGTAACTTGTTAGCTCATATCTCTGATGCAACTTTGGTAGTTCGGCTGAATCAATGGATTTGGTTGTTGGGGCGGAGAAAAGTTTGATTTAGGGTTTAGTTACAGATATCCAACTAGTAAGTCATCTGATGGAATGAATGTAATCAAATTGATCAAGTGAAGCTGTGGAAGATCTTAGAGGAAGCCGAACAGGAGGGTGAAGCTGAGCACGATTAACCAGGCGATGTGGAGGAGTGCCTGGCCGGAGACGAGTCTGCTCCCGCCATTCCTGATAGGGTAGGGCCCCCTCTTGGTGACGTGGATGCTGGCACATGCAGCCGCACCAGTGTGTTATGCTGCTTGCGCTGCAGACGAGGTCGGCTCGGAAGCAGTTGACGGTGCAAGACAGTTTGCTGTCGGTCCTTGAGCTGCAGGCATTGCCGGCTGCAGCGACGGAGTGGAGAAGGAAGAGGAGGACGGGATAGAGCTTGGGAGAGGCCGTCATTATTGCTTGAGGCTGGGATGAAGCTACTTAACCCTAATCGCAATATCTACCGACCAAATCTCAAAGACGTGTCCTAGAAGAACAGCGGAACTGGACGTATGGTTTTTCTTTAGACAAAAATCAAAAGAATATCTCTTTTTTTATGAATTATTAAAGAGGCGTTTTTTTTTTAATAAAAAAGTATCCCATAGGTAAAATAACATAATTATTCTTTACTAAAAAGTAACAAGTTATTATTATCTCTTTTATTTTCCCCCGATTAAATCAATATGTTGAATTAGTTACGAATATGTAACTACTAGTTGCTATACAGTTATAGTTGCTATAGTATCATAGCTATTATAATTGAGTTGTCACACAGTTATAGCAACTACGGTTCTGTAACGACTATAACATGAAAAAAAATTAACACTAAAATTATTCGAAATTTCTGAAAATAATTTAAATGATATTTTTTTTAGCTTGAAACATAGTCGTTACGGATTCCACCTCATAATAAATTATAGATATCTGAACGAATTTTAATTTAATATATTGTGTATCTCGTGGTTCAAATCGAATTAAAAGTTAGGAACTTTCAAAATTTAAAGTTTAACATTCACATTCACATTGTAGTAGCTACGATTTCGTAGTTGCTATAACGTAAATGTTAAATTCTGAAAGGTCATAACTTTTGACTCGAGTTAAACCACAAGACGCACAATATATCAAATCGAAACTCGTTTAGAGATCTTCGATTTGATATATTATGCGTCTCATGGCTCAACCTAAGTCAAAAGTTATGATCTTTTAAAATTTATCCAGCATACATGTTGAAGCAGCTATAAAATCGTAGTTTCTATAATTCAGTTACAGTAACTACGAAATCGTAGCTGCTACAACTACAAGTTATAACTTATAGAGATCATAACTTTTGATTCGGGTCGAACCACAAAACGCACAATATATCAAATCGAAGATATCTTAAAGTTGAACTTATAATTATAGCTCATAGCTGCTATAATTAAGTTGTCATACAATTGTAACAGCTACAAAATTATAGCTACTATAACGTGTATGCTGGGAAAATATTAAGAGGTTATAACTTTTGACTTGGGTTAAGCAATGGAACGCATAATATATTAAATCGAAGATATTTAAACAAGTTTCGATTTGATATATTGTGCATCTTATGGTTCAATCCGAATTAAAAGTTACGAGCATCTTAATGTTTAGGATTTAATATTTACGATTTCGTAGCTGCTACGACGTGAATGTTAAATCTTAAATTTTGAGATATCATAACTTTTGATTCGGGTTGAATCACGGAATGTATAATATATCAAATCGAAGCTCATTTAAATATCTATATTTTGTTATGAGTTGGAACTTGTAACGAATAGATTTCAAGCTAAAAAAATATCGTTTAAATTTTTTTAGGAGACTTTAAATAATTTTAGTGTTAAATTTTTTTTATACTGTAACAGCTATGGTTCTATTATACACAATTATAGTAGCTACAAAGCGTAGCTACTATAATGTGTCGATTTAATCTAGAAAAAAATAAGAGAGATAATAATAAGACTAAATTTTTTTTTTGATAATAAAATTAAAAAAAGGTCCTTTAATAACGTGTCGGTTATATTATTTTATAAGAAATAAGACATGTTTTTAATAATAAAATTAAAAAAAAAACCTCCTTTTGATAATTCATAAAACTAGCGAATCGTTTTTTATTTTTATCCTTTTTCTTTTACGAATATCGCATATGGCCCGCCGTGTTCTTTTAACGTACTTTTCTTTTATTCCCCATCTATGACTTTAAAAAACTATATAATTTTTAATAAAAAGAGATGCATAGATATTCGAGCAATAAAGGTGAAGTCGTCCATTCAGAAGAGCTCCATACTGGAAGAGGATAAATAACGGAAGAAAGCTATTTACTTTAGCATAACAATTAAGCACTTAATGAAATATTTTATACCAGTTAAAAATTAATCTAAGAACTATTGAAACAATCAGGTGCCAACTGTCCCAACACAGGGTGAATGCATAGATATGATGGTAGATGTCCATTGTCAAATGGGAAAAAAAAATCGATTACAGTTTACAAATCACATTCAACTCGAGCAATAGCATTCTACTTTTTTTTTTCAGACGAAAGAAGAATGAATTTGGAAGAGAACACACAAGAAATTGCCGATGCATCCATGAATTTTAAGCTTAATAAGCTCAAGCAGCAGCGCCGTTCCGGAGAGCTTTCTCCAGACGCACTTCAAATGGAGTCGTGTGCCAGTTCACGGCCTTATCCTGAAATAACCAAACAAAAAACGTCGAATTTTAGCATGTTCTTGATCTGTAATTGATCTGTGTTCGGCGATCTTACCTCTCGATATTTGTTGCTAGTGTTCGGAATCCCTTTGGCAAGTCTGCTGGAAGGACGACGAGAAGAAGCGGCGGTGTCTTCTCCTGGGTTCTCGCAGCTCCAGTACCGGCCGACTGTGCCCAGAATTGGAATCTCATCCGCCGGAGGGCTTTTGCTCGGGGAAGATGCCATCGACGATTGCTTGATGTCTTCGATGGTCAAGGCGCCCAAAATCGGGCGGTCCTCTCGGCTGAACGACGAGTTCGACAGGCGAGAATTGCTCGGCTGAGGTGTCTCCGCGGTCGAATTGTCCGAGGAGGAGGGTAGCCAGTTTGAGAGGCTGGCGTCCACCGAGACCTCCTGTTTTGGAACTTGAGGCTTCTTATTCACCTTGATCTCCGGCTCGGCGATCGACGTTGGCCTGTTCTCCTGCTCGTCGCCGAGGTTTTGTTTGTCGGGACTCTTCGCCGGCGCGGCACGCACCTTGATTTCCTTCCACTGGGAAACGTTCTCGACGGGGTTGAGCACCGAATGCACGAACTGGCTCCGGTCGCGGGTGCCACCTCCGGCGGCGGGAATCGACTGCTTACCTAGGAGAGGTGTGGATGCAGAGTCGAGTTCAGGGCTACTGACCTCCTCGTGTAAACCTTGCGGATCCTTGTCGAGTGGTAGAGAAAAGAAGGAATCGTAGGACTCTTCCTCGTTTCCTTGGATCCCGATCTCGAACTCACTGTCAAATTCATCTTCATCTTCTCCAGATTCACAGCTGCGGTCGTCGTCGCTGCTCTCACAGTTCTCGTACCGATGATTCGAGGGGAATGCTCCTGACTTTGGATGAGATTCGTCTTTTTTTCCTTTGGCCGGCTTCTCTTCCTCCTCGATTTCTCCGGCCTCCTCATCGTCCTCATCGGAATGAACCCGTTCATACGTCTTGACGTTTAAATCGAAGGTAACCTTCTTCCTGCCGCCGCCGCCGCCTCCGGCGTTCCCCTTCTCTACATTCTCCCTGCCAAACAATTCACGCCTAAATCGAGGGCAATAGTACACTACAATACTCTCAAGAAAAGAACCACATTACTTCTTCTTCTTCTCCGGGAGAGCGACCACAACAGCAACCTCTTCCTCCGGAGGCAAAAGCTCCGGCGTGCTAGGATTGGGGGAGATCGGCTTCGCCGAGGGGATCGGCTGCAGGCAGCTTTCGCTCACCTGTAAGAAATCGATCGTAAGGAAGAACCAACTGCAAACCCTAGGAAGCGATCAAGCAAAGCATACCCGGCGCTCACGTGACGGCGATCTCCTAGGCGATCGACGGCGCTTCCGATCCTTGGGGCCCTTGAAGCAGCCAAGAAAGCAACCCATGGGGAGGAGCGACCGAGATCTCTTTCTCCCTATATGGCGGCTCCGGAGAGGAGGAGCTTAAAGCTTCTTCTCCATGGGAGCAGATCGAAGCAGAGAGAAAGAGGGTGAATAAAAGAGGCGGAATGAAACGGTCAAGAAAAAGTGGGGATCGCTGTGGTTTTGGAGTGCTGGGCTAGGGGGGAATATGACCGTTAGAAAGAAAGGAGGGCGGCGATCATGGGGCATCCTAAAGGTAATTTGTCTAAAACACCCTCAATTAATTTTCATTTTACTATATAACCTTTGTGCCGAGTTTTTTTTGTTCTAAAGAAGCTCTTCATTATTTATTCCCTCATTTTTTTTATATGTCTTGATAATATCTGAATTTACGTTGAATCATTACTTACGAGAAAATATAATTGGGTATTTTTTAAAAAAAAAAATCTATGGCATTGTGAATTGGCTATAGCGATAAGCAAGCAAATTTATTGTCTCGTTGGACGTTGGTGCCGAGGCCTATTTCACCAATGTATCATCCTTTTGACTGATTGAAAGTGTATCGATCAATTTAAATCATCCGATAATATTATTATTGCATAGATTAATACACGTTAGAGGCTATCCCAAAAGAAGTCTCTGAAGAAAAATGCTTAAAATTCTCTCAAAAAGAAATTTGAAAGACCATAAGAAGTCTCGTACTTATATTTGGTACAGAAATACGTGCGAAGAACATGTCAGCTTTCCTATGAAATTTGGAACCGTTCGACCATTATAGCAATCCATGTTACGTGAAAGAATTCAAACATATACAGAAAAAGGGCAAAAATTAAAAAAATATCCTTTTTATTATGATAGTTGACATCTTTTCCATTTAATATCAAAATAATACCTCATCTTATTTGATCAAATTTTTATTTTCAAAAATATCACTATAAAAAAATTAACCAATACCGATGAAATTTTTTATCGATATTCCATCGATAGAATCATCTAACGACAGATTAACAACTGAATTTAAATATCATAAAATATTGGATCATAGTGAATATTACCGACGGAATTTATTTTTGATCGCAATAATTATCGACGAAATATATAGATCCGTCGGTAATATTACCAACGGAATATCTAAATCCGTCGGTAATAAACCGACGACAAATGCAATAATTAACGACGGAATACATAGATCCGTCGATAATATTACCGACGGAATATCTAAATTCGTCGGTAATTACCGACAGCAAATGATGATCCGTCGGTAGCATATAGTTAAAAACATTATTCTGTATCGTAATCACCAATGGAATATTGATTTTCGTCGGTAATCACCAACGGAAATCAATAATTCATCGGTGATTACCGACGGAATTCATGATTCCGTCGGTGATTAGCTTGATTTTTGTTAAAAAATATTATTCCGTATCATTTCTTTCCGACTGAATCATTATTTCCGTCAATAATTACAAAACACCTCAACCGGAGTTTCTTTTATATTACCTTTCCCCATTTATATTTTTCATAATACTAAACTATTACACACGATGATATATTACAAAATACACATTCTAACATATTCAAACACACAATAGATAAATAAAAGTTTGGACAAACCAGAGCATCACAAAACATATCCATGATAAAATTTATATTGAAAGTTTGATACAAATGACCATCCT
>JBBUKS010006334.1:0-12596 GCA_038050645.1 Hedychium gardnerianum | reverse complement strand
ACCTCGCAAACCCAACAATCCCCCCTCAAACGAAGGACCACAGGGCCCACCTCGTCCGATCTTTGACCCACCAGGACTTCATGCCCCTCGGTCCACCCGACCTACTATGACTTCCTTGCCTAGCCGCAATTAGGACTTCTCTGCCTGGTGTCTGGTCCTCTTGATCCGGACACAGGAGCCCCTACTTCCTTTATTTGAGGTCAATATTCTACTCACATGGCTCAATTAGATCATAGCTCTTGTGCACAGTCGGCGGTTAGACCTCCTGACAGTCCGGGCTCCGATACCAATTGTTAGGACTGAAGGAATTTAGATATCTCCACAATGGTATGATATCATCCACTTTGGGCCTATGCCCTCATGGTTTTGCTCTTGGGCTCTACCCAAAATGCCTCTTACCAATGGAGAGATCTTTCCCTTATAAGTCCATGATCTTTCCCATGTATTTTCAATGTGAGACTTTGTTTGTAACCTTGCAAACTCAACAGTTAGGACTTTTCTTACTTGCCTTACATCCAATCATTCTCGACCTATTAAGGCTTTCATCCACATGCTAAGTGTCTGATCTGTTGGTGCATTTTGCACTAATAGTCTAACCCTAGGTTTTGATGTATTACAACAGGTTAAAGTTAGAGTGTTATTATTTAACATGTTGAGTTAAGTGTGCAGAGTTGACTAAACTTGACGGATCTAGAGGACCAGACACCAGACAGAAGTCCAGATGTGCGATTCTAGCAGGAAGTCCAGCTGGGTCAGAGAGGATCAGACAGTTGGCCGAAAGTCCAGTCGGGTCAGGGAGGACCAGACGATTGGCTGAAGTTCGGATGTGCAATTCCGACAGGAAGACCTGGTGGGTCGGAGATCAGACGTCGAGGAGGTTACTCGGCAAATGGTAAGTGAGGCAAGAAACTGGAGGAGCGAATACAGTGAGGACGGGTCCCTGGTAGGGACTTAGGCGCTGGTCCAACTTTGGTCCAAAGTGGAACCCTAAGTTGAGACCATGATTAAATTCTGGTCGTGGTAAGACAGGATTTAATTCATACTTACATGTATTAATTATGCTAACTCCTTTGCTGCAGGTATTTTGTACTAATATATTTTGCAAGAGTTAAAGCCTTGGTGGAATAGAAGCACCTCAGCACAGAAGCGCTGGAGGCGCCTTGGACGGCTGGGGGCGCCTCAGCGCTAGAGGCGCTGGAGGTGCCTCGGACGGTTAGAGGCGCCTCAGCGCTGGAGACGTTGGAGGCGCCTCAGACGGCTGGGGGCGCCTCGAACGCCTGGATGAGCTCTATTGACGCGCGGAGCTATTGGAGGTGCCCTGGAGTGCTCAGAGGCGCCTTGGAGTAGATAAGCATCAACTTTCTTGGATCCGATGAGCCTCAATGGAGGCACCCCGGAGCATTGGAGGCGCCCCCAATGGGCTATAAGAGAGCATCTCGACCGACAGCTATTTACAACTCTTCCAAGCGCTATTTCAACTTCATACTGCTGCCCCGGAGCTCCAAAATTACTATACTACAATCCTGCTGCACCGAACTAATGTCAAAATTCCCTCCCTGCAGCAAAATCTTTGTTGGGTAACGAATTCATATTTTATTTATTTATTTATTTATTGTTATCATTACATAAGAAAAGTGTAGACCTGTTACACTTTCTTGTTCCTTATCTTGTACGTGATTGTTTTTCCGGAGGTTTTTCGGAAAAGGGTTTTAGTGGATTGCCCAACGATACGATCCAAAGGGTCGTGGGCCTTGGAGTAGGAGTCGGCGAAGGCTCCAAACTAAGTAAAATACGTGTCTTTTGTCTGTTATTTTGATTTTTGTTGCGCACTTAAATTCCCGAAAGTTTTCAAAACCAGAAAAGAAAGATTTTTAAAACATGTGATTCACCCCTCCCTCTCATGTGCACTCAATCCTACAAATGGTATCAGAGTGGGAAAGCTTAATTTTATTGCAACCACTAAATCAAGAATTGTTGTTTTTGTTTTTTTCTTTTCCTATATTTATTTATTCTTCCCGCACTACTAATCCCAAGATAAAGTCTTGGAATTCTGTCTTCTTATTTTTTTTCTTGCAAGAAATTAATAGCACAAAACGAGGGATACATCACTGCCCGTCCACCACTGTTCAATGGAGACAACTTTCCATACTGGAAAAAGAGGATGGAGGTCTACCTGAAAACTGACATCGAGCAATGATTCACGGTAAGACAAGAATACACGACTCCAACGGATAACTTCGGCAAGGTCCTTGAACAAGAAGAGTGGAACACAGACATGAAGAAGAAGGCCCAGACTGACAACAAAGTCCTGAACACCCTTCAATGCGGGCTAACGAAGGAAGAACTCAACTGAGTCGGGCTATTCAACAATGCCAAGGAGTTATGGGACAAATTGATCGAGCTACACGAAGGGACAGACGACTCCAAGGTAACGAAACGAGACTTGCTCTTAAATAATTTATTTAATATTAAAATACAGGACAAGAGGATCAAGAACATCCTCAATGGACTCCACCTGATAGGCCACCAACTCGAGAACCGGGACATCATAAGGTATACCTTAAACTCGTTTCCTCGGAATGCACGGTGGGCATCTATAATAGATGCCTATAAAGTTTCGAGGAACATTTCAAAGTTAAAATTAGATGAATTATTTTGTGAATTAGAACTACACGAACAGACTAACTCAAAAGAAGTCGAAAAAGGTATTTCTTTTCTTGTAGGTTCATCCAAGGAGGCCAAAACAAGAACCCGATCCAAACCCGAGCCCGAGGAAGAGTCCGACTCAGAATCTGAAGAAGAGGAACAACTGGTGATGTCACGCCCCGGGAGTATATTTATCCGTCGAAAAATGGACATCACCTCTCTTGTACGGGTGACCAATTCCTAGTACATATACACATAACAAATACAAATAAATACCCCCACACGGGTATACACATCCACACAGTGTAATAAATGATACAAATAACCTATCCGGGTATACACAACCACACAGTGTATAAAGATGATATAACCAAAGCAACTAAAAGATTAAAAATGGTTTACACGACCAGAAAACCAAAACATATAGTTGCGAGTCGGCTCGGCTTATGACGCCAAGTACACAATCGGAACAAATTCAAAATCCAAATACAAATTAATAAATATAATACATGCATAATAAACAAATGTGGAAGCTAAAACAAACCGAATGAAACGAAAATAAATCCGAAGCTCGATGTGAGAGGGACGGCGAGGGCAGATATCCTCCAAGCGACCCAATCATAATCCTGCTAACAAGGAAAATAACAATAGAAGCAAGAGTGGTGAATACAAAAGAATACTCAGTGGATATAAGACAGATAGTGCATGAACAGTAACAAGTACAGTAACTCAAAGATATACAGGAATTCAAAGGTATACAGTCTCACAGAAAGAATATACTCATCATCGTATGATAACACTCATATGTCACATCTATACACGCACCCTACTCAACTACACATAGTATCAAGAGCAGTGCCAAGTAATATAGAATATGGGTATAACAGCTCACATGCATATGCCCTCAATAATCAAAATAGGTACAGTTTCTCTTATGCACGTACCATCAATACACAAAATAGGTACAACATCTCCTATGCATGTACAATCAATAACCAGCATAAGTACAACATCTTATATGCATATATCGATACAAGTATCAGTAATTGGGGTCTCGTATGTGGGAGCAACGCTTCACCACAGGGTATACAAACAACTAAGACACCCAGCTCGTCAGCTGTGGACTGCGGGAGAACACTCTATCACGATACTCGTGGGCAGTCCGTAAATGTCAGGGTCCCTATCTATGGGAGAATGCTCTACCAGAATGGCCTCGTGGGCAGACAAGAGGTAGCTATCTAGCTACGGACTGCTGGAGAAACACTCTACCACGTATGACATCATGGGCAGCTAGGGTGTAACAACCCAAATAGTAGCATGTTTACGACTAGCTTATACCCAAAGGGAGCACTGGTCGCTAACCCATGTATCTCTGTGATGCTACGACTAGCTCATACCCGAAGGGAGCACTGGTCGCTAACATACATGCGTCATCGATGCTATGACTAGCTCATACTCGAAGGGAGCACTGATTGCTAGCATACATGCATCATCGATGCTACAACTAGCTCGTACCCGAAGGGAGCACTGATCATTAGCATACATGCATCATCGATGCTACGACTAGCTTGTACCCGAAGGGAGCACTGGTCGCTTGCATACATGCATCATCGATGCTACGACTAGCTCATACTCGAAGGAAGCACTGGTCGCTAGCATACATGCATCATCGATGCTACGATTCACTCAACCAACTAAATAGAAGATATAGCCAATAGCATTCATGCATCACCGTGGTGGTAGATAGACAGGTAAATCTACCATCACATATGTCTAACTACATAAATGTACTCATCTACATCCATGAAGGCATACTAATCATGCTACACGCCACAGACGTGTAAATAACTACAAATCAGATATGATAATCTCTATATGCAATATCAACCTCAGTACACGTCATACACTTGTCTACATCAATAACTACATGGTATAAATGAAACATAAGCTGTCATGAATGTATAAATGCACGTCACACGCATGTCTATCACTACATGACCATAACATGTTATTACAACACTCGCATGTATAACACCACATGACATGGTCTATCTGAACTACATGTGAGCCAACACACGTCACACGTGTGTTAAACAATTACATGATTCCCCAATCATAAACATGATCCTATTGTGCACACCATACACGTGTACACTCTACAGATATGATAAACAAAGAGACTGTATTAGAATAAACAGAGTATCTCAAGTTACAGACATACAAGTATCAAAACTCATGTAACAATATGAATGGAGTCAATGTATTACAACTACTATATCAATCTAAACGTATCATGCACCAAGGTCAATAACTATTAAAGAATTCATGCAAGAAATACTCGCCTCCAAAATCGGTCGTGATGAGAAAATCCTCAAGTCCGAGTACTTGTTCCGAATCAGTGTCCTTCCTCACATAAATTCGAATTAAAAATCCGGATCTATCCTAAACATAACACAAAAACAAATCATATATCGTACAAGAACCCTAAATGGAATCATCCTAATCCCGCATCCAAATTAGTTCAAGTCATAAAATGAATCTTCTTCTTGATCCATTTTTAAACCATTCTACATCTTCCAAAACTGATCCCCTATCCATAGCAAACTCAACTACACCACATAATATCACATGTTTAAAAGTTGAATTCCAATACAATACCCACCAATCTAATATCCAACTTTACTTTAATTTTTAATCTAGCTTCTTTTGATTATAAATGTAAGTATATCAATACTTACAATGATCAATTAATACTAGCCTCCATGATTACCATTCTATTTAATATAATCTAAACATACCAACAACAACACAATAATCCATGATCAAGCAACAAACTACCAAAATCCTAATGAAATTTCTCTTTTACCTGTGCTAGGATTGTGGCAGTGAACAATGGCCGGGGCTATAGTGGAAATAGCTCACCAGAACAAGAATTCAGGTAACCGACCAAAGCAAGGAGAGCAAAACCACAATGGTGCTCAGTAGTCACTGCCGGAACAATAGCTATGAAGATTGGAATCCGAATTCCCCTTGTTCAACTCCCAAATTAAGACAAATTAGAGTGGCCGGAGCTAGGAAAACTCAATTAACCAAAACCAACATAAGGCTTACCATGTCAAGAGAAGGACAAGACAAACCCGACCTAGCTTCCACTCGCGGCATTGGTTTGAATCTGGATGGCCCGAACTAGATCTATTTGTATTTGCTAGACATGTAGTAGTAAGGCCCGATTTGAGGTGAGGTGAACTCGACGATGTCCAGATTTGGATAAAAATGATGTCGATGGGGAAAGACAGGGTTGGCCAGCAGTGTCGACGATCAATGATAACTTGAGCCCTTGGTTGCGATTTGAGGAGAAAAGAGGAAAGAAGAGGACCTCTCCCTTCTAATCGGAGCTTGACACCGGGTTGTGATTGTGGCCGACAACTACAAATCCGGCGATCGATGATGTGAAGGGCGGTGACAACACGATGGATTTGAGGGATCGAGTTCGGGGAAGTGGAGAAGAATGGGTGTGGCCGGCGGTGTCAAAATTGTCTTCGATTAAGGCTTTAATAAGCCGTCCAACTTTAGGGTTTCATTAAAAAAAAAATCCTTAGGTTACACTAATCCAACCTTAGTTTAATGACTTTAATCAACTCCTAATAAAATTTATATTCTAAACAGGCTCCCAAAAGCCTATCATTTATATCCACATGAAGTCCTCTAAATAGTTCCGACTAATCCCGAAATTTTTTCTGTAAATTCAAAAAAAATCCTTTAATCTTATTCCTCGGTCAACGCCTATTATTTTATAAATTTTTAATTATCATATTTAACATTCTCCCCTACTAATAAAAATTTAGTCCCCAAATTTATTACTCAAGTGCGGTAACCACAATTACACAACCAATTAGTATGTGCACCGAAAATGCTACATGCACCTTAAGTAAATAAGTGAGGAAAACAAGCTTGGGTCTCATCCTCAAGCTCTCAGGTTGTCTCCATATCAATATGAAGCTATCATCCAATCTGGACGAGACGAAGGATTTTATTTCGCAATAAGCGTTCCTTGCATTCTAGAATCCACACAGGAACCTCCTCTACATGGAAACATGCATCACATAATGTATTCCCCTGCAAGGATTGATGGTAGTGCCAACGGATAGACTACTCCACTTATCCACTCCAATATCTAAAATGGTCTGATATAATGAAGAGCTATCTTTCCCTTTAACCCAAAACTTGTATCCCTTTAATGGGTGAGACACGTAGAAATACATGGTCGCTACCATAAACTCCAAGGGTCTCCATCTCTGTTTTATATAACTCTTCTGTCGATCTCGGTCTTCCGACATTTCTTGTCGGATAATACACACTAACTCTGCATCAGGTTGAATGCTTTGTCGAACAAAACCCCAAACGATGAACATCTGAATAGCTGACTGGTATCCGTAGAGGTATGCAAACTCCACCAAGTGTAAATGATCCTCTCAACTGTCTCCAAAATCTAACATGCAAGATCACAACAGATCCCTAAGTGTCCGTGTAGCGCGCTTTGACTGTGTATCCATCCGTGGTGAAAAGCTGTATCGAAATGAAACTCTGTACCCAAAGTCTGCTAAAACACTGCCAAAATCATGAAGTAAAACACGGATCTCTATCCGATGTAATACTTTGAGGTATATCGTGAAATCTGATAATCTCTCTACCGTATGACTCTGTAAGGCGATCCAAAGAGTTCGTTCTATAGATCGGTAGAAAATATGCATACTTGGTTAATCGCTCAACAATGTCCCAAATTGCATCATGTTCTTTCCGTGTTCGGGGTAACCCTACCACGAATCCATAGTGGTATGTTCTCATTTCCATTATAGTATCGGAATCTTCTAAAACAACTCTGCTGGTCTCCGTTGCTCAGCCTTCCCTTGCTGGCATACCATACATCGAGTTTTTTTTAAAAAAGAAACCTAGGTTTAGTTTTAAAACTTAGGCAAATAAAATAAATCAACTCCTCCTTTAAATAGTAACTTATTTAAATAATTCATGTAAATTCAATTTAAACCCCGAAAACATCCTACAAATTCCCAGAAAATTTTATAATGTTATTTTCTTAATTATCACTTATTATTTTAATATTATTTATATGTCAAATCTAACAACCAGACTAGATTCCATGTTAACAATCTAAGCTACATCAAAAACTCTCCAATTCCAAAAATAGAATAACTCTGATCATGCAATTACTTACCATCATATATCATACCACAACATCAAATTTAGGAGTAATATAACATGTCTCGCATCCAAGCAACCACAACTGTAGTTAAACAAAACCAAATTAAAAATAAACTAATCATATATTCCAACCTAACATAGCAACCACAAGACCATAACCACACAAACTATAACTATACAAATCCAAACATTTAAAGGTGATTTAACCTATACTATCCAAGCTATTTCTGAACTTGTATCATGCATCCAACAACATAATCTACATCTCAACTCAATCAACCACTAATCAATAGATCAATTCATAGCTCTATTCAACATCTCAAGATAATTTAGCCAAACAAAATTCATCTACCACATATTAGAATTCACTACACCTCATATACCCATGTTGTTACAACCTCAATACATACATGAACAACCAAACTACTCTTCACCAAAACTGAATTCATCACCATAAGAATCCATTCTATAAACCAATCCAAACATCTAAAAATGACAAAGCAAACACAAACATATATATAAATTCTGAATTCACAAGTTAAACTTATACCTAATGGGAGTGACCAGATTAGGATACTGGTGGTTGCGGCTTACTAGCAGGACACCAGATTTGGCCGACACAACACTAGCCTTGGCAATAACAGCTGGCCAGAGGAGAGGTGGTAGAAGCTACTGAATCAGCCCAAGCTATTGTAGATGGCTGGAGCAGAACCAATGAAAGGATCGTGACGGTCAAAGAAAACTATCATACAACTGGATGTACCGAGTTTCACCACTGAGAGAGATAGAGAAAGTCAAACCCCAATCATACCGTGATGGAACTACCGATTGGGTTGGAGATCCCGGAGGCTACTGTGGTCTTGGCAGTGGCTGGTCGCGGTTGGGAATTGGCTGTTGTGGCCACGCTTGGCCGCCCTTGCGACTAGCCGCAATGGGAAGAGGCGATGATGGCAATGGCGTCGGAGGGTCGGCAGTGGCAGCCGACGATGGTGTCGGGCAAAAGAAGAGAAGGAAATCGAGATTCTAGAGCAGAGGGAGTCGGTGGCTGTTCCTCATATGGGAAAGAGAGGGAGAGGCGCTAGGGCTCTCCGATCGTGGGCTGGCCTTGGCAGTGATGGCCGACATCGAGCGATGTTGGGAGGAGAAGGGTGGCGGCGGTCAGCTGTGAATCGGGGAAGAAGAAAAGCAAAAAAAATCAAGTGAAATGGGAATTAGTTTATGTATATATATTAGAATTTAGGTTTTAATTTTTCATCTTAGATTTAATTAATTCAATTTATAATTTAATGAATTCAACTTAAGTTTTAATGATTTACAACTTAGGTTTAATTATTTCAAACCTTAGCTTTAATTAAATCAATCAACTCTCATTTGATTGGTTTTCCAAATAGGCTTCTCAAAAGTCTATTATTTATATCCCCATAAAATTCTCCAATTAAATCCAAAAAAATCTCCAAAAATTCCCAATAAATTTCATAAATTATATTTCCCTGTTAACACATATTATTTTATTATTTTAGATTATCATATTTAACACATTCCATCTTATGCTTCCATATTATGAAGTAGTCCATTTCGTTTGAGGAGCTTCGTGGATGCTTCGCCCCAACATCACTTTGTGCATCATTTGTCTTGCATAGCACAAATCCAAAGGAAAATTCCAAGACTTCGTCTTGGGGTAAGTAGTGCGGAAGGAAGAATAATATTGTAGCGAAAAAAAACTCGAAACCAAAAGAAATTCTTGATTTAGTGGTTGCACTAAAATCAAGCTTCCCTGCTCTAATACTACTTGTAAGATCGAGTGCACGTGAGAGGGGGGAGGGGGAGTGAATCACATGTTTTTGAAATCTTTCTTCTTTTTTTTTGTTTTAAAAAATGCGTTCGAAAATCGAACGCGCAGCGGACAAACAATTAATCTAAAATAGTGGAAATGAAATTTGGTTTACTTGGTTCGCAACCCAACAAATTACTACTTCAAGGCCCACGCCTCCTCAAGATGTTTCCTGTTAAATATGGAAATTTTAAAAATAAAATAAAATAATGTGTGTTAATTGATAAATAAGTTCATAGAAATTTTTGAGAATTTTTAAGAATTTTTTTGGATTTAATAAAAGCTAATTTGAGGAGTTCACGAGGATATAAATAATAGGTTTTTGGAAGACCTGTTTGGAATATCAATTAAGTTTGGAGTTGATTAAATTCATTAAACCTAAGGTTGGAATTAATTAACCTAAGTTAAAATTTAAATAACCTAAAGTTATAATTATAAAACCTAAAATATATTCTTATCCCTGAATAATACTCGAACCCTTCTCCTTTCTTCCTAAACCCACCGCCACTCCTCTCCTTCATCTACTCTCATTCCAGCGCCCTCACCGTCGCCCCCATCCCTGGTGGCCAGAATCGAGACTTCTACTGCCGGTCGGACTGTCGGTCCTCCCCATCAGGCCAGCCCAGCCCACAATTGCCACATTCACCGTCGCCCTCTTCTCGATCCACTTGATCGCCGATCTCCTTCCTCCATCGATCCTCGCCGACCAGCCGACGATTCTACATCCCTTCCATCACTCCCGTGTCCGGTGTCATAATACCAGCCACTGACACCCCTAATTCCACGGCCTCCTCTATTTGTGTTGCACCATCCCCTATCGTCATCGCAGAGCCACCACTTCTGGCAGTTGACGACTTAGACAAGGGGGCCACCTTTGGCTGTTGTGGACCATCATCAATGACCTGAGGTGTGATCGGAGTACTGATCGGCCGCCATCTCAAGCTGACAGACCTCAGGCAGTAATTTCTGCTGCTGCCATTGTTGTTGTTGCTGCTACACCGGCGATCTTTCCTGTTATTGCCTCTCTTCACCTGTGCCGAGCCTAGCCAACTTCTGCCTTTGGTGTCATCTACCCGCAAGCTCAAGGATTCCATAGCTTCACGTTCAGATCTTCTTGTAAGCTTTTTCTCTGGTCGATTCTATAGATCTCTACTATGATTGTTTACTTGATCTTCCTATGGTCGCAAGTTGTTTCCATTTTTGTCGTATACTTTCAGCGGATTTAGATCTGGGAATTTTTTGTTTAGTCATTTCTAAATCATGATTACATTTTCTATAATTCGGCTATCAGTGTTGTTCTGTATTATTGTTGCCAGATCCGGCCAGCCACCACCAGTAGGGTAGTGGATTCTTCTAGGCTTGGAGGATGCCAAAGAGTATGTCATGTTTTCTCTGTGGAGTTGGAATTGTTTATGGGGTAAGGCTTTGTTGATAATAAGTGGATTAAGCTAGAAATTTGATTGATGTTAGTGTTGATTTCTGATCATTTCAGGGAGAAACTTCTGTTCTGGACCATCTCAGCTACGATTTCGGCAGCCACCAATAGAGGTATACTATAATGATAAATTCAGATTTTAGAGTTTAGTTATTTTCTCGATTTAGTGGTAGATGGTGGTATGCTGTTGGTTTTTGGTGGTGTTAATCATGTATCGATGATCTTGCTACCTATTTTTAGTAGCATGAATTTTTTAAAATTTGAATGTGGTAGTAATGGTGTAATTGGTTGTGGTTATTTGGTTATCTTTAGATGATTGAATTTGAAAGGTTGGATGTAATTAGATTCAAGATTTGTGAAGTTGGTTGAGTTGATGTTAAGATTTTATTTTGTATTAGGTTGTATTATCTATGTTGTTCTTAAATGGATCTCCTTTTGGTTGGTTGGGATGTGTTGAATCATGGAATGAATTTGACCAGGTATGGATGTTGGTTCATAATAGCTATATTGAGTATGGTTTGGGAATATAAATTTAGAAATGGGTGTATTGTTATTATGTGGCTTAGTATCATCTTTGTGGATTAGGGATACACGTTCAATGTGGAGAACCTGATTTGTGTAGATATATTGTGTTTTGAATTTGATTTGGATTAATAAGAATAGATGTTCTTGTATAATTTGATACTTGAATTAGGAATTATGTCAAAGTGAAGGGTAGTGATGAATTGGATTTCCTTATGTGAAATTTGTATCAAATTGATTAGGGGATTATTTAATTATAGAATGAGTTGGAAATTGGGTGATTAATCTTGGATTGGATTAGGAGGCAAAATGCAAATGCTTCCCTGAATACCATATTTTTTGTTAGGATGTGAAGTTTAAGAACTTTCATGATTTATAGATCTTGTAATTAGTTTTGAGTTACTATTGGGTTAAGCCAATTAGGGTTTCCAGAATGGGTTGGGAATCCGGTTTAGTTATATGCTTATGATAGATCTTAGTTGTAATTTGTGTTCCTTGGTGTAGGATGTTGATTCAGGATAAGTACCTGGACTTGAGAACTCTTCGACACGATTCACAATTTGAAGGCGGGTATTTCTTACTTGACTCTTCCCGTAAATATTGACCTTGGTGCATGATATGCTTTCGTAGTTGTAGTATTTGTGTTTACCTTGACTCTATTCACATGTTACAAGTGTTTTGATACATGTTTGCTTGTACCTTGAGATGCTCATTTTATATCTATACAGTCTCTTTATTTTTCATACCTGTAGTGTGTACACGTGTATAGTGTGTGTTAGGATCTTGAGCGCAAAACACAATACTTGCACAGCGGAATAAAATCAAGATCCTCCAGAAGATCTATGCGAAGGAAACCCGTATACTAAGAGATTATTAGAGTTATACCTTTGTTGCGTGAGCTACGTTCTCCCGGCAGCAACTTTGGTTCTTGTTGGATCTCAGCAC